>JARSSU010040659.1:0-18056 GCA_029619165.1 Eurosta solidaginis
TTATAGATTGATTATAAATCTCAGTATGCTGACTGTGGATGGGCTTCTCATCCTTAAGCGGCCAGAGCTAATATACATTCGAATGGTGCTAAATTGAGGAGCGAAATTACCTTTTTTTATTAAAGTATTAGTATAAAAATGCTTTCAGTATATCAGTTCACCCAATAGGTACAATCTAGAAAAATAAGAGTCACATTCAAATAGTTTATTATTTTCCAGGCCGAGGCTGAAGTGTTACATAAAACGATCCAACACTATATAAGTATCCAACAAAACCTGAAATGCAATTGCCTAACAACTTCGTTGGATTATGCCTGAATCAGGCCTCCTTTCCGAAATAAGGGCCATTATCCGAGCTTCCTCCGCTTGGTGAATTGCAGTAGATAATTCTAAAGATTGGATCTTTTGGTCTAAGAACGAAGAGGCTGGATTACGTCATGGTTATGCGAATCTTAGATTGCAGATGAGTTGCAGTTTACTAAATGCATCGTGAGATATTAACAGGGTATGGAAAGGTAAGATAAAGTCCATATTGTATCTAGATACGTATTACAAATTACACTTTTTTCATGTGAGGGTATTATGTCGATATAATGTTCTCGAATATCAATAACTTAAGAAGGTTTTTCCTAAAAGATTGTTGGTGTACTGTGCCTATTCTTCTTGAATGCGTTCACTTGAAACTGGTGAGGCCATGTTTCTTGGAGGCGAACCAAATAAAAGCCTATTCTTATCAGGAGCGACTGTGTGTGGTGTATGGCTGTTCCGACAATGTTATACGTGCTGGATTGACCCCAAGTTCAGGATATCAATCAACTTCTCAATCATAGAGTATCAAGGAGCCCACCAGAGAGTAAATCTTACACCGAACGTATGACGACTGCACTTATATTCATACCTCCGTTGAAGATTTTGCGCTTATACAATTGACTTTAAAACCCACAGACATGATTATGTTTTAAAGTTTGAGCAACTCCTGGTATTTACTTGTATTAATGGACAACGAAGTTATAAATAAATGTCTTCATAATTTGCTTTTAAAACGTGGATCAATAGTCTATTTGCCATGCGATAGTGGCGTGAATTACGTTTTATAGACCTGATAAACAGCGATACTATATTTTTTCTGGCATATATCGGTACGGCCCAATACTTTTTTAACGACAAATATAGAAATTTGTGAAAAAAAATTATTTAATTTTATACCAGCCTTTATTTTCATTTATTTATAAAAGAAATATATTTAGTACAATAAGTCATTGTTGATCTTTTTAATAGTACAACAGGACATTAAATAACAGAATAATAATAAAACATTCAGTTTTAAATAACTCAAGCTTTATTTTTGAGTAAAATGTACAAATACCTTTTGTAATAGTTATTTAAATCTATTTATATACATAGCAGATTGTATTACATCTTATTTGTTATATATAAAATTTATTTCGATACAAACTATAGGATTAAAATATAAATATTTGAATTACAATCTGTATAAATACATAATGCTCTTAAGTACCTATTTCACTTGAATTATATCGATTGGAAGATGTGCTGCTATAATGACAGAACATAGCCGTATAATTTTAGGGAGTAGTACGATGTGGAGGGTCTTTGCATTTGATCTGTACCAGCTATGAGGTGGAGCATTTTTTAGTAGGACGAGAAAAGTCGCTAGATGTTTGTTGTTTTGTTTACGATTCTTCACCCCAATCATTGTCAATCAGCTATCCTCTAAGGTGGTCGCAAAGGAAACTAAAGTTCCATAGGGGTGATGACACAGATGGTTGTGTCATGTTGGACACTTCGCAAAGCGGCATCCATTATGTATATCGGGTTGATTCTGGGGTGCCTTTCCGAAGTCCAATATCGACAAAAACTCTATCAAATAATCGTTTATTAAGTCGTTCCCTAACCACCAATCACGTCGCGTCGTATCGAACGTTCGCTCAATCCGTTTTATAGCTCCCTTAGGTGTTGAATTACTTTCGTAAGCATAGAGTTTTTAACGCTTTTGCGAATATTTGAGGAATATTTTAAGCTAAGGATCGCAACAAACCTTTTCCCTATTGAATATTAGTTTGATGATTCAATATACTTTCGAAACACCTTTTGATTACACGAATTAAAGTACCGAGCCTAACAGTGTCGAATATCGAATTATGGAAAGCAACCCTGGATAGTTAAGATTTCACCGTTTTACAGTATCAACGAATTTTAGCTAGAGTCCACGCGGTCTTCCTAAGGGAATGTTTCTTCTGCGAGTTCAGGGTATTCCATCTTTACGACAGGGATCGCCGGGTTACATCCTGGCATAGAGGGTCCGACGCCTTTTGGTGCTGTAACGAGTGTGTCGCCCATCCATAGGTGCGACAAATCACAATTGTTATCAATGTCCACTAACTGGGGTCCAAGGAAACTTGCTGTTTCAACAAGGGGTTGACCATATGAGAGGGTTGGTTAGCGGCGGTTGGTTCACATTACAATTGAAGAGATGGTTGGTGTCATGTGGGGACACATTGCAAAGCAGGACATATAGTTTGTATGTCTGGGTTTGATTCTCGGATATGGTAACCTGTTACAGTACCCGGATCGAAGTTGAGGAGAGTGCTTCCTCTCCGCCGGCTTTCTGGACATCACCAAGGACCTATTTTGTGCTTTTGTGCTTCATACATCTGTCTTCTCAGGTGCCGTATTACCTCATAAACTTACGGAGATGACCTCTTAAACCCTGGGAGTGTGCCTATTCAATCATATGTCTGTTGTGATGCCCATGCTTCCTGGTATCAACAGAAACTGTTTTTGTCCAGCATTTCATTTCTCTCCCTAATGGGAGTACTCTCGCCTCCTTGTGTAGTGCTGTTCTAGGTACATAAGAAGACAGCCCGTGATAGTTCGGAGGGCCATATTTTATTGCAGTAAAGTAACCTTTAGGCTTGGCGATCATATCAAGGCCGCGTAGCTGCCATTCGGCGCCAATTAACTTCGTAGTGCAATAAGCTTTTCTCTTTGTTGTTGTTGTAGCTATAAGGTGTAACTCCCCGAAGGACTTTGGGGAGTGTTGTCGATGTGGATGGTCCTTTGCCGGCTACGATCCCGTATCCTCAGTAACAAAGCTCGATTAAGGTGCTAGTCCACCTTCAGGCTCCGCCCTGGCCCACCACCAAGTTTCCATGATGAGCTTGGGGTCGTCCAGAACCTCGTCTGTTATTGAAACGGCATTCGCCCTCTCTAAGTTGAGGTTGACAATTGGGGTTTCGGAGAACTATTTATTGCGCTGAAAACTGTAAGGGTTCGCCTATACACAACCCTTGAATCTGGTATTTTTAGTCGCCTCATACGACATGCATACTTACCGCGGTATATTCTAGACCCCCTACATCCGCTGGTGTAGCTTTTCTTTGTGTTTGTTGTGGTTGTTGTAGCATGCTCGACCCAACCCATAGCCGCGACCGATAACAATTTTCATCATTTCCTCTAACGGATCCAAGGAAACTTGCCGTTTCATAGGGTGGACTTAAGGAAAGGGGTGTTAGAGGCGTTGGTTCCACATTACAATTGAAGAGATGGTTTGGTGTCATGTGGGGACACTTGCAAGCGGGGCATACATTTTGTATGTCAGGGTTGATTCTGATAGGTAAGAGTTTAACCTGTTACAGTATCCAGAACGAAGTTTGAGCAGAGTGACACGCGTTTCCCTGGGAGTATGCGTTCCTCTTCACGCAAGTTTGGATAATTTTCGTTAAGTACTGATTCACCGGGCAATTCCCGGCATAAAGGTCCGACGCCTGTTTTGGAGTTACCAGGACCTGCTTGTGTTGTTCACTTCATACGGCTGGTTCTCAGTGCCGTATTTCCTCAAAATGCTTACGGAGATGACTCCTTAGCCCCTAGCGGTGCTGGTTCATCAATCAGATGTCTGTTTGGATGCCCAGGTTTCTGGTATTCAACAGGAACTGTTTGTCAGCATCTCATTTCTCTCCCTGATGGGAGTATTCTCGCCTCATTATGCAGATGGTGTTCTGGGGACATAGAAGACAGCCCGTGGCGATTCTGAGAGCAGTATTTTGGCAGGCCTGTAGTTTCTTCTCCAGTGGTGATTTTTTAGGCTTGGCGTACCATATGGGTGACGCGTAGCACGTAATCGGCTGGCTAATTGCTTGTATGTATCATGAGCGTTTCTTTATCTTTTCCCCAAGTACTGCCAGCGAGGGTTTGAGGATTTTGTTACGGCTCTGAATTCTCGGAACAATTGCGGCTGCGTGCTCACCAAAATGTAGATCCTGATCAAACGTCACACCCAGATTTTGGGGTGTCGGACAGTCGGTAGCGTAGTGCCATCGACGTGGATGTTCAAATTTCGATTTGTGGCGTCATGTTGTAAATAAGGTCGCGGAAGATTTAGTCGTGATAATGCCAGTTTCGCGAGGCGAAAAACTGGAGAGATCAGGGAGGTAGCCGTTTATTTTATTACATAGCGCATCGATATTGGGCCTGGGCCTGTGGCCAATTTGTGCAGTCATCGGCGTAGGAAACGATTGTGACTCCTTCCGTGTGTGAAGGTAGCTTAGATATGTAGAATTAAACAAAAGTGGGATAGGACACCACCCTGTTTAATTCTCCTGTTTTGATGTTTCGTTTCTAAATTGCACTGATGCCTGCCGACCACCCAGATAATTTGCGGTCCACCTTTTAAGACATGGGGGAAGGGTAGACCCTTCCAGGTCCTGCAGTAACGAGCCATGGTTGACCGTATCAAAAGCTTTTGATAGGTCTAGCGCTACGAGTACTGTTCTATGGTGGGGGTATTGATTTAAACCGCAATTTATCTGGGTGCTAATGGCGCGGTGGTAGTGCTATGGAGTTTTCTGAAGCCATGCTGATGAGGGGCTAGCTGTGCTAAATATTTGAACCCCTAGCACCTGAGAACTCAGCCGTATGAAGCAAAAAAAAACAAGCAGGTCCTTGGTGAACTCCACAAACAGGAGTCGGACCTTTATGCCGGGAATTGCCCGGTGAATCCAGTACTCGGGGAACAGTACCCAAACTTGCGGAAGAGGAACGCATACTCCCCAGGGAAACGCGAGTCACTCTGGCTCAACTTCGTTCTGGATATTGTAACAGGTTAAACTCTTACATATCCAGAATCAACCCCGACATACAAAATGTATGCCCCGCTTTGCAATGTGTCCCAACATGACACCAACCATCTCTTTAATTGTAATGTGGAACCAACGCCTCTAACACCCCTTTCATTATGGTCCACGCCTGTCGAAACAGCAAGTTTCCTTGGACTCCCGTTAGAGGATATTGATGACAATTTGTGATCGGTCGCAGCTATTATGTGGGGCGAAATATTGCTACAACAACCACAACAACAAGAATTCATATCTTCATTCCAAGGTATTTTATACGATACTAGCAGATCCGGCAGACGTTGTTCTGTCAAAATTTGGTCTATCTGCATACATTTCAATGAGCGTTTTTCCGTCTAACTCTGCCCTCGCCCCTCTACACTTTTTCATAATCTTTGTATTCACTCCTCCCTCCATATTTTTCGCTTCATCTATCTCCAACTTCGACTCATTCTATCTCTTTCTCAGTCTCCTTCTCTCTTTTCTCTTCTCTCAAGTTTTTCTCATTCTTCTTCATATCTTATTGCCAGTCCCAGAGGGTGGTATGTATTTTGTTCCAATCCCATTCCGAGTCTCAGTCCCAGTCCCACTCCGAGTCTCAGTCCCAGTCCTAGTCCTGATCCCAGTCCCAG
This sequence comes from Eurosta solidaginis, assembly GCA_029619165.1. NCBI lineage: Eukaryota > Metazoa > Arthropoda > Insecta > Diptera > Tephritidae > Eurosta > Eurosta solidaginis. The sequence continues at coordinate 5,768 of JARSSU010040659.1, forward strand.
CCCGTCTCTGGTCTACTTCACGGAAAACAAGCATCGTAAATACTAATATAGGCAAATTTATATACCAAATTTCAGTCAAATCGAATAGGACGTATGTAAATAGGTATGTAAAAAAAAATAAATGTAAGGCGCGATAACCTCCGAAGAGATCTAAGGCCGAGCTTCTCTTCCAATTTGCGTCGTGCTCCTCTTGATTTTCCTACAAATTGGCCGGACGGGACCTACATGTTTTATGCCGACTCCGAACGGCATCTGCAAGGCAGATGAGTTTTCACTGAGAGCTTTTCATGGCAGAAATACACCCGGAGCGCTTGCCAAACACTGCCGAGGGGCGACCCCGCTTAGAAAAATTTTCTTCTAATTGAAAAACCTTATTTCTAAACTTTTGATGTTGCTTTGCCCGGGGTGCGAACCCAGGGCATACGGTGTGATAGGCGGAGCACACTACACTAAAACTTACTCTGTACTAAAGCACACATCAACAGCTTCAACTTGATACACATAATGTAAAAACACATTCTAGGTGTATCCGGGTCCACGTTTTTTCTCGACACCCTAGTCACCCAGCGGCATAAAACTTACTCTGTACTAAAGCACACATCAACAGCTTCAACTTGATACCCATAATGTAAAAACACATTCTAGGTGTATCCGGGTCCATGTTTTGGCCTATATCTCGAGACCCTAGTCACCCAGCGGTGTAAAACTTATACTAAAGCATACAGCAACAACTTCAACTTGATACACATAATGTAAAAACACATTCTGGGTGTATCCGGGTCCACGTTTTTTTCTTGACACCCTAGTCACCCAGCGGCATAAAACTTACTCTGTACTAAAGCACACATCAACAGCCTAAATTTGATATCCATAATGTAAACACACATCCTAGTGTACCCTGATCCACGTTTTGGCCTATATCTCGAGACCCTAGTCACCCAGTAGGGGTTTACGCCGCTCACTTTATCGGCGGCGGCGGCGTAGTCTCTATTATATACCGGCGGCGGCGGCGTAGGCAGCGCGCCGGCATACGCCGTTGTTCTTACTTTAAAAGGCTTGATTTTTCTATTTATAAAAATAATATTTAGGAAAGGTTTTGTTTGTATGTATTTAAGGAAATCAACCTGTTGGCCATTTCGGAAAGATCTGGGTGTTTTGCCCTTGCGGAGGGATTGTTCGTTCGCTTACTCCAGAGAGTCTTCGAACCAAACCCCAGTTGTTGTTGTTGTTGTAGCGATAACGTTGCTCCCGAAGGCTTTGGGGAGTGTTATCGATGTGATGGTCCTTTGCCGAATACAGATCCGGTACGCTCCGGTACCACAGCACCATTAAGGTGCTAGCCCGACCATCTTGGGAACGATTTATGTGACCACATTAAACCTTCAGGCCATCCCCTCCCTCCCTACCCCCAAGTTCCATGAGGAGCTTGGGGTCGCCAGAGCCTCGTCTGTTAGTGAAACAGGATTCGCCGCGGTTAGGTGAGGATGACAATTGGGCTTGGAGAAGCTATATATTGCGCTGGCAACCTGAAGGGTTGCGCTACACACCCTTTGAATCTGGTATTTTAGTCGCCTCTTACGACAGACCTACCTACCGCGGGTACATTCTGACCCCCTTTCCCGCGGGGGGCCAAGTCTTTGGGATTGGTACTGCTGCGTCTGCTGAAAAGAAATAGAGATACATAAAATAGTCACACTATTATCTGTATATCTCGTGCAAAGCGTAGTTTCCCTAGGGATAACTCCCAATAATCGTCGCGAACACAATTTCTTTAAATCATTTGTGGCTCCTTGGCGGTCACGCACAAAGGCGACTTACGGTTGTTTTAATGGTCTACTAATACTCGTGACTCTCGTGGCACAGGGCGCTTCCAGTTTTTCGGCTGTTTTAAGAGCTACAATTCCCGACGTGCGAACAGTAGAAATCCCGACTACCAGTCGCTAACACGTCTCCTGGTCCTCACACCATATGCCAGCACAGAAGCTATAGGACTGCGGCTTCGAACTCGTCGACGTCACTTTCCTAGAAGCTCTAGGTGTAGCTCCGAAGAGTTTTCAACGGATGCTTTTGTCGCACTATGCTGCCAAGCTACATCAGAGGAACATCTTGAAATCTTAGGCAGTGACTATTCGGCGAAGGATGCCGCCCTCGAAATCATAAGCAAACAAATAAGTGGATGTCATTGCGTAATGGGTGAAAATCATATAATCCTCGGCGCATCTACATAATTAAAATTTTACAAGGACCTTGGATAAAAGTTTTAAAATGTAGACCAAAGTTTGCAGACGTTTGTGTTCACAACATTGATTTCAATAGTCTTCGTTAAATCAAAATGATATTTTAGAATGAAAGTCGACCATTTTAAGTTGAAAGATGTTAACTGCTGTTTTCCGGCTTTATGATATAAGAGCTCATTATGGATGCCCGCGTAGCTTCAGTTTTCAGACTAGTTCGACTGTGCACTACGTTAGGATAGTAGCGCACATGTTCATTAGTTCGACTGTCTTGGGAAAGCTTTTGCTTCACCACTTTGAGTGTTCTTGCGAAGGACAAAGCCTCACCTGGTAAATATATGTGCCTACGTATTCACATTTGTAATAGAGACCGCAACGTGTAGGTGATATTTAGACTTGGTTGATAGGCTATAATCAGTGTGATTCACTCCAAAGGACTAGTTTTGAATGGGGCTGCCAACTTTAGGAAATGTCAGACCGGGAGACTTGGCTGTTGAAGGATGAAGTGTGAAAATCAAAATTAACATTTCAGACGCTTTTGTATAGTTTCGCAAATAAACAACAGTTGTTTGAATATAAGGCCAAGTGATTTTTCACACCCTTCTCATACGTACATATATCCTCAACTTAAGTATGAGGTAAGAATCATTTCGAAGGACTGTTTCTGCCCTTAAAACCTACTAAAGGATTTTGCATCACTGATTTCGCTTATTTTTTCAGCCATCGCTATATAAAATTTAAAAAAAATCGGCACCTTTTTTTGCGAATTTTGCTTTTTTTAACACCTTAATTAACAATTTGAAAGCATGTTCGTTCGCCTTGGGTCATTTTATTTGAATTCATTGTTCATTATTAATTTTAAAAAAAATATGCAAAGTGAGCATATAAATTTGTTATATAACTTTTCTTTCAGTGTTTTGTTTTAAAAACTTGGTGAACTGGGTGATGCAAAGTCCGTGTTGAGCTGACATCGAAAGCGCCTGTTTTTTTTATCTTTTGAACAGTTAGAAAGAGTTAAATTTCGGAATTAGTTTCTTATAACTGGCAGTGATGCGCATCCGTTGATACCACTTTCGACCATATCCGACCAATTTTCGAATTAACAATAAATGGCCTAAACAGTCTTAAACGAGTAGAAAATATAGTAACGCGCCGGACGCCGCGCCGATATTTTTGACATTCGGCGGCGGCGTGCGAAAAACGACCTAAATCGGCGGCGGCGGCGTTTATCGGCGGCGTATATCTCTATCACCCAGGGGTATGAAAATGACCCTCTACTAAAGCACTCATCAACAGCTTTCATTTGTTATCCATATTCTAAAAACACATTCTAGGGGTACCAGGGTCCACGTTTTGGCCTATATCTCGAGACCCTAGTCACCCAGGGGTATGAAAATTACCCTCTACTAAAGCACTCATCAACAGCTTTCATTTGATATCCATATCCTATAAAAACATTCTAGGGGTACCCGGGTCCACGTTTTGGCCTATATCTCGAGACCCTAGTCACCCAGGGGTATGAAAATTACCCTCTACTAAAGCACTCATCAACAGCTTTTATTTGATATCCATATCCTATAAAAACATTCCAGGGGTACCCGGGTCCACGTTTTGGCCTATATCTCGAGACCTTAGTCACCCGGTGGTATGAAAATTACCTTCTACTAAAGCACTCATCAACAGCTTTCCGGGTCCACGTTTTGGCCTATATCTCGAGACCTTAGTCAATCGGGGGTATGAAAATTACCTTCTACTAAAGCACTCATCAACAGCTTTCATTTGATATCCATATTCTATAAACACATTCTAGGGGTACCAGGGTCCACGTTTTGGCCTATATCTCGAGATCCTGTGTGTCGATCCTGAATCGGTGCGTGCGTTCTGAAGTTATAGCGTCAGGAAGGAAACCCCGACTTTTTTTTATATTATAGATGAGGTATTTACTTATACGCATTAAATGGAATTATAATTACATACATATAATTTTTCGTATTATTTGTGCCACTTAGTACAAAATGGAATCATAAAAAAATAAAAATTTTGCCTTAGAGGTTTGAACCCCTGAAACGAACCGTTTTCGATTTTCTGTGCACCCAATGTAAGGCATGGCTGTCGTAAGAGGCAGCTCAAATCCAGACCAGGACCAGGAGGGCTTGAGGGGTAAAAAATAGTTTCCGCGGTAGTTGGGCTTTTACAGAAAGTGCTAGTAACGGAGGGTACCAAATTTAAAAAAACGCCCATATCCACAGAAGAAATTTAAAATATGTAATTCTTTAAAATCTTGACACTTTCACCCAGACATAATGGCAGCTTTCTTTCCAAACTGAGACTACCTCAAATGTGTAGAAAAAAATTTATACAGGTTTATGCATTTTTTCTTTTTATATTTTTGAATATAAATAATACACTAGATATTATGAGAATCTACTATAAGAATGTTTTTCTTTGTAATAATAAATTAACTAGAATATTACTAAAAGTTTTGTTGGATTTAAATACATTTAATGGTTATGTAACTCGACGCACGATCTGCGAAACAGTAAATCTAACTTATGCTTGAAAATCGAATATCAAATGCGATGCTTTAAATATTCTTCAATTACAGATTTTATATAAATGTTATCTCTTTTTAAGTTGCATATAATTTTGCTTTTTACTTTTAATGACAGATTTTGTAAGTTTGTATAAGTATGCATTTAACTATAAATATTTGTGCTGACAAAAATTCTATCCACTCATTACATTTGTATAGCAAATGTAGTATAATCTCATGCATTTAGTTTTAAACATAATAAGAAAATACTTTTGTACAGTTTTCTTAAAATAGCGCTAGTACAACGCATCTATAAAACCCATACAAAAAAGTAAAACTATGAGCACAATTACATTAGGAATATATGTTAAGTGTGCCGAACATATAGTTGATTTTTTCTCCTAAGTTATATTCAACTCCATAAATGTATGACGATAGTTTTGTATAAGTGTATAAGGATAAGTAGTAACTTAGATGGTGGGTAGTTAATTTAGCATTTGTATATTAGTCATTAGTAATTTCAGCTTAGTGTATATATTGTGTATGAGGAGTTCCATTACAAAACGCAATTATTGCACATACATTTTTTTCGGATTTTGATATGACCATATTTTAATTTACAATATCTTTCAGACTGTTCCTAAAAATTATAGGAATACTATTATTAAAAAAAATTGGATTTGTACTGAGATATTACTTTTTCTCAGTCCTTTCGAAGTGTTCCATTGTAATTATTGCGTTTTAATTTGGAGCTTCTTATGTGTTCTGTATAGTTACTGGTCACGTGTAAATTGTAAAAATGCATTTCAAAATGCATCGATATTGTGCAGTTTGTTGTTTCTGAGACGTAAGTAAGTTAATTAATGCGTCGGGGTAGCGCCATTTGTTTCCGAAGCATATCTTGTGCTTCCCATTTACCTTTTTAATCTTAACAGGATGTAATTAAATTTATTTTAGAGTAATTTAACTTTTGAGCAAATTGTTGGCCTTTTTATTAACACCATCCATGCGTACGTTATTCGCATCACCCTTGGCGTTTATACGATCAACTTGTTTGTTTTGATTTTCTAACTCGGATCCCATGTCCAATGCCATATTTCGTAAATTTCCCAACATTGAGTTAACTTGTCCAATGTTTTCATCCATTTCATCTTCCCGAGCATCGTTTGTAATTCGTGGAATATATCCACTTTGAGGTGGTGCGCCGCCAGATCGTTCACGTTCATCTACAATACGTTGAGGTTGACTATTTACGATTTTTCCATCTTCATTTGCTTTCCAGGCACTGTCACTGTCATCCTTTATGGCGACTTTCTTCCAAGGTAAGACGCACAATCCGCAACATTTCTCCATGCCACTTAAATTCTTTTCAGCTTCCCGCATATCCGCATTTATGCGATCCATTCCTTCTTCGATACGATCCAATTGCTCTCCCTGGTCATCCAAAGCCACTAGAGTACGAATCCCAGCCTCCTTACTTTCTTCCATAAGGTTAAGCATGCGACGTGTACTTTCGAGGGATTCATCCGCCACTTGACCAGATTTAAATTGCAATTCCTGCAATTCAGTACGAGGAACTTCGGGTACAGCCATTTTTGTTTGTGTGATGATCTCAACAATGTATCTTTACTTTAAGTTTAATTCTCTTTAAAGATGCGCAAAATCTGAGTTATTTCCCATATTAACTACTCACCCTCCTATTGAATTGATTCCAATGCTTCTACGTTACTATGGTCGTGAGTCATATGTCCCCTCTACTTTTCTTTTATCCACAATTTGTTTGATAAAATAACTCTGTGAACGCTCTTTAGTTTTTCTTTCAAAAAGTTAATAGTTAATTATTTACAAATAAAGGTACTATTTTGCAAATACTTACAATACAAAATTTATAACATCAAAGCTTTTCACAATTCTATAACTTTCTTTTCTACAATTTTCGTTACGACCAGGGTTGCAATATTTATGCGTTTTTGCTTCTTAGCACCACATTTTTTGCGAAATTCAAATATTTTAAAGTCGCTATCATTGTGAATTTATACAAGTGGCGAATGTTTGAAAAAAAACCTTCACAATCAGTGTTGCCAGGTGATGCGAAAAAAAGAAGCTAGATTGGCAAAAAAACAAGGCTAGAAAAGGCTAAATTTAGAAAAAAAAGAAGATAAAACAAGGCCAGAAATTTTTAGGTTAATTCATAAAATTTTTTTTATATTTTAGTTTACACATTTGTAAATAAAAACTTATAAACATAACTTAAGCATAACTTCCTGTTTCAAAACACATCAGGCACATTTTCCTTGACTAGCACATGGAATTACTTTAAATGATTGCATATGTGTATATACGTAAAAAAAATATTACAAACTAATTATTTATATAAAATATTCCCCGTCTGAAGAATCAGAAGAGCTTAAGTCTGGGTATAAAGTTTGGCTATTTACCATAGATATGAGATAATCGGTAATTTCAAAGTCATTGCAACATTTAGATAAGCGTTTTAACGAGCATCTAATATTAAGCAGCGCATTAAGCATTTTAATTTTTTGTTTGTTCCTTAATTTAGTTTTCAGAATTTTCATGCCACTAAAAATTCTTTCAACCCCCGCGTTACTGAGCGGTAATACTAAAAAACTAAATATGAATTCGACAAGTTCTAAAAAAGGAGGTTCGTTTAATGCATTTTTATGTTCTCGGACTTCCGACCAAAATTCCATGGTGGAGTGTACATTTTCCATTTTATAGTTATAAGCTTTCGCCACTGTAGCTCTATTAATGCTATTTGACTTGAAGAATAACTATACTTCTCTTTTTCAAAGTAAGAAAATACATCTGGCTTTGAAATTTTCAACGAATTTTCAGTAGAAAAATAAATTAATCTTTTGTAGAGAACTCATATTATTAGGTATTAGGTGTTCACAGAACCTATTGAAATTATTTTCTTTTAGAAATTTTTAAAAATACATTCGGAGTAAAAAAGGCTAGAAAAAGTCACGAAGCTAAACCCAAAATTTCGAGGCTAAAGGCAAAAAAAAGGCTAAATCTAGCCTCGAAAAGGCTAACCTGGCAACACTGTTCACAATAGTAAACACTCGATCACTCGTTCAATCGCTGTTCGATTACTTTAACCATTAGCTCAGTAGTGTTTTTCAAACATTTTTGTAGGCGTTACAATATTTACATATTTTAAAATGTTTCCAAACTGGCTGCTCATATTTTATCTATTAACTACGTTTTAGAAATGAATATTATTATGAAATCCGGCCCCACTTCCCGGCGGAGGCCGCAAACTTAGCGAGAGAACGTGACCTTATAAGACAGCTTGATCCAGGCGACCCCCAAATAAGGGATATAAACCAACGCATCAGATTGCTTGTGGACGAACACAAGCGGGCGAAATGGGAGGAGCACCTAAGAGGTTGTAACCTCTCTACCGGTGTGGGTAAACTTTGGTCCACCGTAAAGTCCCTATCGAATCTGACTAAGCACAAAGACAAAGTTTCCATCGCCTTTGGCGACAAAATGCTGTCGGATGCGGAATAATGCGCGAGCGCTTTCTGCCGACAATATATAATGCATCCTACGGTCGAAAAAGATAGACGGAGAGCCAATAGACACGCACATAAACACAAATTCAGCGCGTCACCAATCACCATCACCGCTAAAGAGGTTGAGGACGCCATTGGTCGCGCTAAACCATCCAAAGCAGTGGGCCCAGACGGCATAGCCATGCCGATGCTTAAAAGCCTAGGGAAAGAGGGATCAAATATTTAGCGCATGTCTTCAACCTGTCTCTTTCCACCTTTGTCATACCCGAGAAATGGAAAATGGCCAAGGTGGTCCCGCTACTAAAGCCTGGGAAACCAGCTAACATAGGTGAGTCGTATCGTCCGATATCTATCCTATCGCCAGTAGCAAAGACACTTGAAGCCATTTTGCTCCCTTATTTCCAAGCAATTTGCAGCTAGCCTCTCATCAGCATGGCTTCAGAAAACTCCATAGCACTACCATCGCGCTAAATTCCATTAGCACCCAGATATATTGCGGTTTAAATCAATACCCCCACCATAGGACAGTACTCGTAGCGCTAGACCTATCAAAAGCTTTTGATACGGTCAACCACGGCTCGTTACTGCAAGACCTGGAAGGGTCTAACCATGTCTTAAAAGGGGGACCGCAAATTATCTGGGTGTCCGGCAGGCATCGGTGCAATTTAGAAACGAAACATCAAAACCGAGGAGAATTAAACAAGGGGTGCCACAGGGTGGTGTCCTATCCCCACTTTTGTTTAATTTCTACATATTGTCACGGATATTAGCATCACTAAGCTATACCATCACTAAGGCCATGCTAAGCAGTATTTACGTCAATAATCAAATCAAGTATACACATATATAAGGCAGCCCAGAGAGATGTCACACACAGATGCATTTACTTATACGCCTATGTGTACTCGAGAGACTGTAAACTACAAACATTCACATTAATAATTCAATCATTATGTATCTACATAAACGAATAAATAATTGCGTCTACACATATGTACGTATACGAGCAGTGGAGCGGCAATGCACAAACACATGCATATATCTATCTGAGTTGTCACAAGAGAGGGCAATAATTTGTGCACGTAGTTGTGGCTGGCGATTTTGTAGCCGAAACAAACTAGTAAGTTCTGGAATGGAAAAGCCTAGAAGTATGCAATTAGAAATCAAAAAGTATAAAAGGCGCGACAGTAAGGGCGAGGAGTTTGAGTTTGATTTGAGTTGTCAAGCAGTTACGACTAAGACGATATCTAGCGAGCAATAGCAGTATTATTTTGAATAGTGGAGGGTCATTTGAGCTATCAGTTTGGTTATTAAGCTATTCGTTGCACAGTTTGAGTGTTATTGTGAAGTATTTTAATAAAGGCCATTTTTCCATTATTCAATATTGGAGTTATTTATTCAACAGTTTAGCGATACGAACCTAGCAAAAGGGCAAATAAGAGGAATTTGCAGCAAATTCGTTACAATATTTAAGCTACATTCACCACCGGAAGGAGTCACAATCGTTTCCTACGCCGATGACTGCACAATAATGGCCACAGCCCCAGGCCCAAAGATCGATGAGCTGTGCAATAAAACGGCTACCTCCCTGATCTCTCCAGTTTTTTCGCCTCGCGAAAGCTGGCACTATCACCGACTAAATCTTCCGCGACCTTATTTACAACATGAACGTCCCAAATGTCGACCATTTTGAACATCCACGTCGATGGCACTACGCTACGGACTGTCCTACACCCCAAAATCTTGGGTGTGACGTTTGATCAGGATCTACAGTTTGGTGAGCCCGCAGCCGAAATTGTTCCGAGAATTCAGAGCCGTAACAAAATCCTCAAATCCCTAGCTGGCAGTACTTGGGGAAAAGATAAGAAAGCCGTATGAAGCGAAAAAACACAAGCAGGTCCTTGGTGAACTCCATAAACAGCCGTCGGACCTTTATGCGGGAATTGACCGGTAAATCCAGTACTTAAAGAAAAGTATCCAAAACTCGCGGAAGAGGAACGCATACTCCCCAGGGAGACGCGTGTCACTCTTGCTCAACTTCGTTCTGGATACTGTTACAGTTTAAACTCTTACCTATCCAGAATCAACCCCGACATACAAAATGTATGCCCCGCTTGCAATGTGTCCCCACATGACACCAACCATCTCTTTAATTGTAATATGGAACCAACGCCTCTAACACCCCTTTCCTTATGGCCCACCCCTGTTGAAACGGCAAGTTTCCTTGGACTCCCTTTAGAGGATATTGATGACAATTTGTGATCGGTCGCGGCTGTTAGAGGGGCGAAGCATTGCTACAACAACAACAACAACATTATGAGGTCTGCTGTTTTGTATACACATTTAAAAGAACAGATGATTCCAAATGCCAATGGTCAATTCATTGCACTTCAACTTAATCACGGCGAGCAAAAAACAAACCTTTCTTCCATTCTTTGGCCATTCGTGACCGCTATTTTCCTTGTCAGCTATTATTTGACAGGTAGATACGCCAATGGAGGAATAGAAAGATTTTTCATGTGTATGAATTCACAATGTTCGCTATTTACACACGAACATTTTTGTTCTGAAACTCGGTACTCATTGTGAATTCATTAAGGTATCGAGTCTCGACCCTTCAAAAAACGCGAGTACTCTATAAATAATGTAAGGAATACTCCTTTGGGAGTATAGGACTGCTCCAAATCTAATCTGTATCCATACAAAAAATGTGTTAACATTGCATGTCCTAGGAGAGGAGTAGGTGATCCCACTCTCGCTTTGTTTGTGAGTATTCCATAGAGTACATACGTGAGAGTACTTTCCAAAGTACTTTCACTGTAGTACTCCATGGAGCACCCACAGAGGATCATATGCCAAAGTACTAAAGAGGAATTGTGTCGGAAAGAATTATCGAAGTGAATTTAATTTAAAATGAAAGTAAATGAAAGGGGCAATACAACTTTTGGTAATAGTCTAGTTGAGGGGTCGACTGCTAATACGCGTCAAAAAATATCGAGGTGTCAAAAGACGCGTATTAATCTCGAGAACAATAATCCGAAGGCGGAAAAGAAAAATTTTATCTCTGTCCGGAGATATTTGCAGTTGAAGTTGGCGATTTTCATGTGTTTGTTGTTGTGTTTGTACCCCCAAAAAAAAATTGTGCATCACCGTGGCGGTAGCCACGGTTATACCCCACACCCGGACTTGGCATGGCGTAGCCCAGGGTTATTTTTTATAAGCGCGGCCGAAGGCCGCCAACGCAGAAAGGTGTTCTGCGCAAAAATACTATGGATCCCACCCCCGGTTTCGGAGGTACCCACGGGTCTTTTTTCGGTTTTTCGTTAATATCTTTTGAACGAGTTAAAGGTTTTCTTTTCCGCCCTCGGATTATTGTTCTCGAGATTAATACGCGTCTTTTGACACCTCTCTCGATATTTTTTGACGCGTATTAGCAGTCGACGTCTCAACTAGACTATTACCCAACTTTTATATTTTATACTACGAATATTCTTATGTTATTTAGCATTTGCGTGAATAAAGTAACTAATATAATACGCATACGTGAATAAAGAAACTAATATAATATGTATACATAAAACCCATGGTTCAATTATATACAGGTTGGCTCATCTCATCAGCTGATTTTATTTATGTCATTGCATGGTCGAAGGGATTGTCAAAAGGAGATGGCAAACTCAAAATGAAACTAACACATTGGCAACATTTTACTTACACATACAAAAACTGCTAAGTTTTATGTTTCCATTCCATACCATTCGCACCAACACCAACACACAGATTTTGACAATTTGAACTGACACATTTTGTTGCTTTACAGATGAGCCAACCTGTATATAGTTGAACCATGCATAAAACCAGTGCGCTGTTGCATTTTATCAGAGTTGCGAAAGTAAAATTTTATTATTAGTTATTTGTGTTATATATGTAAAATGTTTCACGCAAATGTATTAATCTATTGTTGTATGTGTATACATAAA
>JARSSU010040660.1:0-18517 GCA_029619165.1 Eurosta solidaginis
AGAACTTTACAAAACAAATCTACATGGCATACAAATCAATATAGAGACAAATGTCTCAATTGTGTTGTTGTGTAGAATGAGAAAACTGATAAGCATGAAACAAATACAGCAGGATGCCTAGTGGTTTAAGGCTACTGCAGTTTCACCATGTGATTCACGGTTCGATCCCGGTGTAACTTTGATACATTACAATTTTGCCTGATGATGATTACGTGGCGGTTTTCGAAATGGTCCATCGCAAGTATGCCAGTAAATGTTTCTTTCTTTTCAGTTTCTCTTAGAAAAACGTAATAATTGAAATTTAGTTATTATAAGCCGGTGTTAAGCTCATAAATTCTTAAAAATAAGTATAAACTGAACACACCATTAAACAAACATACATAAATATGTACAACTCAGCCCGAGTTTACAAAGCTTCTCATTCGCACGAAGAAGAACTTTACAAAAACAAATCTACATGGCATACAAATCATATAGAGACAAATGTCTCAATTGTGTTGTTAGTGTAGAAATGAGAAAAACTGAATTAAGCATGAAAACAAATACCAGCAGGATGGCTTATGTGGTTAAAGGCTACTGCAGTTTCACCATGTGATTCACGGTTCGAATCCCGGTGACACCTTTGATAACATTACAAAATTGCCTGATGATGATTACGTTGGCGGTTTTCGAAATGGGTCCATCGCAATATGCCAGTAAATGTTTCTTTCTTTTCAGTTTCTCTCAGAAAACATAATAATTGAAATTCAATTATTATAAGCCGGTGTTAAGCTCATGAATTCTTAAATATAATTATAAACTGAACACACCATTAAACAAACATACATAAATATGTACAACTGAGGCGCGAGTTTACAAAGCTTCTCATTCGCAACGAAGAATAACTTTACAAAAACAATCTACATGGCACACAAATCAATATAGAGACAAATGTCTCAGTTGTGTTGTTAGTGTAGAAATGAGAAAACTGAATTAAGCATGAAAACAAATACCAGCAGGATGGCCTAGTGGTTAAAGGCTACTGCAGTTTCACCATGTGATTCACGGTTCGAATCACGGTGAAACCTTTGATAACATTACAAAATTGCCTGATGGTGATTACGTTGGCGGTTTTCGAAATGGGTCCATCGCAATATGCCAGTAAATGTTTCTTTCTCTTCAGTTTCTCTTAGAAAAACATAATAATTGAAATTCAATTATTATAAGCCGGTGTTAAGCTCATGAATTCTTAAATATAAGTATAAACTGAACACACCATTAAACAAACATACATAAATATGTACAACTGAGCCCGAGTTTACAAAGCTTCTCATTCGCAACGAAGAAGAACTTTACAAAAACAAATCTACATGGCACACAAATCAATATAGAGACAAAATGTCTCAATTGTGTTGTTAGTGTAGAAATGAGAAAAACTGAATTAAGCATGAAACAAATACCAGCAGGATGGCCCAGTGGTTAAAGGCTACTGCAGTTTCACCATGTGATTCACGGTTCGAATCCCGGTGTAACCTTTGATAACATTACAAAATTGCCTGATGATGATTACGTTGGCGGTTTTCGAAATGGGTCCATCGCAATATGCCAGTAAATGTTTCCTTCTTTTCAGTTTTCTCTTAGAAAAAACATAATAATTGAAGTTCAATTATTATAAGCCGATGTTAAGCTGATGAATTCTTAAATATAATTATAAAGTGAACACACCATTAAACAAACATACATAAATATGTACAACTCAGCCCGAGTTTACAAAGCTTCTCATTCGCAACGAAGAAGAACTTTACAAAAACAAATCTACATGGCATACAAATCAATATAGAGACAAAATGTCTCAATTGTGTTGTTAGTGTAGAAATGAGGAAAACTGAATTAAGCATGAAAACAAATACCAGCAGGATGGCTTAGTGGTTAAAGGCTACTGCAGTTCACCATGTGATTCACGGTTCGAATCCCGGTGACACCTTTGATAACATTACAAAATTGCCTGATGATGATTACGTTGGCGGTTTTCGAAATGGTCCATCGCAATATGCCAGTAAATGTTTCTTTCTTTTCAGTTTCTCTCAGAAAAACATAATAATTGAAATTCAATTATTATAAGCCGGTGTTAAGCTCATGAATTCTTAAATATAATTATAAACTGAACACACCATTAAACAAACATACATAAATATGTACAACTGAGCGCGAGTTTACAAAGCTTCTCATTCGCAACGAAGAATAACTTTACAAAAACAAATCTACATGGCACACAAATCAATATAGAGACAAAATGTCTCAATTGTGTTGTTAGTGTAGAAATGAGAAAAACTGAATTAAGCATGAAAACAAATACCAGCAGGATGGCCCAGTGGTTAAAGGCTACTGCAGTTTCACCATGTGATTCACGGTTCGAATCACGGTGAAACCTTTGATAACATTACAAAATTGCCTGATGGTGATTACGTTGGCGGTTTTCGAAATGGGTCCATCGCAATATGCCAGTAAATGTTTCTTTCTCTTCAGTTTCTCTTAGAAAAACATAATAATTGAAATTCAATTATTATAAGCCGGTGTTAAGCTCATGAATTCTTAAATATAAGTATAAACTGAACACACCATTAAACAAACATACATAAATATGTACAACTGAGCCCTAGTTTACAAAGCTTCTCATTCGCAACGAAGAAGGAACTTTACAAAAACAAATCTACATGGCACACAAATCAATATAGAGACAAAATGTCTCAATTGTGTTGTTAGTGTAGAAATGAGAAAAACTGAATTAAGCATGAAAACAAATACCAGCAGGATGGCCCAGTGGTTAAAGGCTACTGCAGTTTCACCATGTGATTCACGGTTCGAATCCGGTGTAACCTTTGATAACATTACAAAATTGCCTGATGATGATTACGTTGGCGGTTTTCGAAATGGGTCCATCGCAATATGCCAGTAAATGTTTCCTTCTTTTCAGTTTCTCTTAGAAAAACATAATTGACGTCTAGGTAAAAGCGAAGCCTGTTTTATAGACTCAGCTGTGGGCTCTAGCAGTCCGTTAAAATTTTTATTTATTTATCAAGAGCTCCCTAAAATATCTGCCATGCCTAGGATTGGTAATTCAAAATTTTGTTGAATTAGATAGATTAATTTAATAGTCAGTACAAGGTGTAATTACTTTAGAAATGTGATCCCCGAAGTGAGTTTCAGATTCAACAAAATTGTATTTTTCCACATACTTTATTTAGTTACCGAGATGTATTTTAAATTGCATTACTCATTCTCTGAGTATTAGAAAGCCTGCTAAGTAAGTATAATTCTTCGAGGATTTATTGTAAATTCGTCTAAAATTAGATCTTTTAACTCCGTATCATTTTCCGCTACCAATTTTCTGTGAGCACTCAGCATACATAAACCTTTGAAAAAAAAATACAATAAATATATTTAAAAAAAACTTTATTTACCATTAAGGCGAGATTCTGGCATTGTTGTTCTCAACCACCTCTTTACCCTCCTTAGAGTGCTGAAGGAGCATTCCACAGTTGCGGTTGTGCAGGGCATTGCAAGCAGAATTTCAAGTGCTTCTCTTATTTTTGGATGGAATGCTGTCTTCTCGAAGGCACATACAAGATCTGCTGGTCCCTGATTTTGGCAAGCCCTGTACCACAATTCCAGTTCATTATCAATACCATATAAATTACAAAAAAACCTTGGCATCGGCAAGTTTGCTTTCAATGTCTTTAAGACTCATTTTCATCTTATTCAAGGTTATTTATCATTTTAGTTACTTTATTAGTAAGAATAGGTAAGTATTATGTATGTGTATGTAGTTATTAATAAATTTATGTAAATAAATATTATTAAGCTCATAATTTGAAAAAAAGGTGAGGATCTAAAAACCTTTTATGTTGTTGATGTTTAACTTTCAGTTTTGTGTTCTTAGTTCGCGAAGGGTGGGGCAACGCGAAGGTAGGCGAACTAGATCGTCTATAAAAGTTTCTTTAGAAATCAACCATGGTGGATGACAAAGTTTCCATAATTTAGGTGGTTTTAATGGCAAGTTGTTTGTTTTAGCGTAAATCGCGCTTTTTTATATAGCTGATTAAATTTTTGGCGATCGGATCAGTGATGATGTTAAAAACAAAGTATTTTGTAGCGTATTGTTGGAACCAAGGGTAGAGTTTGTTGGAAAAGCACGAAGCGATCTTCTTATAGCTGAGTGATACGGGGCAGCAAGAATTTTGAGATGGTTCTTTGAGTGATATCCATAAATTTCAATAGCGTAGTTTATTACGGAGAGTATTAGAGCGTTGACAACATGAATTAATAGAGCTGGGCCAATGAGCGAGCGCTTACATAATAGGTACTTAACAATATTTGAGTTTTTAATAATTCTATTTCTTATATACTGACAGTGATCTTTAAATACATACTTACTATCTAGACCTAGTCCAAGAAACTTAAGTGTAGGAGGATATGAAATATTTACATTATTAAATAAAATTCGTGAAAAATTACAATTTTGTTTTCTACAAATGGGGAATGATATAGATTTAGAGAACGATATTGAAGCGCACGACGAGAGGGACCATGAGGATAGCTGGAAAGGACGTCTACAAAGGAAGAGGATATGGAACTAAGGTCGGAAGACTTGGAAAATTTGATAGGATAGAACTGATTTCGTCAAATACTATGGTGAACAAAATAACTGATAGCGGTGATCCCTGAAGGGTTCCCTTATCTAAGGAAAGTGAGGGAGAAGATGAACCAGAAATAAGAACTTTGATTTTACGTTTATATAGGAAAGATTTTACGAAATTAAAAATACGGGGTCCTACCTTCCATTTAATTAATTGCCTTAGAACTATGTATATGCCAACACGATCAAACGCCTTTTCGAAATCAAGAGAGAGAAGGGAGACGTGGTTTTTGTTAGATAGAGCATCACAAATGAAGTGGTCAAGGTACAGAAGGGCATCAATTGTGCTTTGGCCTTTTTTAAATGCAACCTGATTAGAGTGAATGAGCTTATTAAATTGGAGGAACCAGGAAAGCCTAGTAGCAATAATTTTTTCTAAGAGTTTTCCTAGGCAAGGTAGGAGAGAAGTAGACGGTGGTAACTAGTTCACCCACACATTCAAAGCTTTTTTCGCTCTCCACTAACACATGTAACAATCCATAATAAAATAAATAAATGTAAGGCGCGATAACCTCCGAAGAGATCTAAGGCCGAGCTTCTCTTCCAATTTGCGTCGTGCTCCTCTTGATTTTTCCCTACAAATTGGCCGACGGGACCTACATGTTTTATGCCGACTCCGAACGGCATCTGCAAGGCAGATGAGTTTTCACTGAAAGCTTTTCATGGCAGAAATACAATCGGAGCCTTTTGCCAGACACTGCCGAGGGGCGACCCCGCTTAGAAAAATTTTCTTCTAATTGAAAAATCTTATTTTTAAAATTTTGATGTTGCTTTGCCCGGGAGTTGAACCCAGGGCATACGGTGTGATAGGCGGAGCACGCTACCATCACACCACGGTGGCCGCCAACATTCCATACTGTCATCGAAATGACAGTGTCATTTTTAATGACAGTTCAGAAATTATTCCGCAAAACCTTGATTTTATTTTGTGTGAATTTATATTGTTTTATCTCATTTTAAGCTACTATACACGCGTAATTTGCGATTATAGGGATGGCCTGAAGGTTTAATGTGGCCACAAAAATCGTTGGTAGTTCTTTACGACAGCATGACACTGCTAATACGCGTATTAATCTCGAGAATAATCCGAAGGCGGAGAAGAAAAATTGTATCTCTGTCCGGAGATAGTTGAAGTTGGCGATTTTCATGTGATTGTTGTAATGTTGGGGTACCCACAAAAAAAATTGTGAACATAAGTGTTTTGTGCGGATATAGGTTTGGGCTCCTAACCGGTGTTGGACCCACCCAGGGTAATTTTTTATAAGCGCGGTCGAAGGCCGCCAACGCAGAAAGGTGTTCTAAGCAAAAATACTATATATACCACCCCCCGGTTTCGGAGGTACCAGTCTTATTTCGGTTTTCCGTTAATATCTTTTGAACGAGTTAAAATTTTTATTTTCCGCCTTCGGATTATGAATACTGATGTTAAGACGCGGGTAATTGTTTACTTTAGCACACAACTCTAAAACTCGTCCAAAAATATCAGGCGAGGTGTCAAATTCAAAATTTTTATTTCGTTTCGGAGATATTTGCAAACGAAATTGAACATTTTCATGTGTTTGTTGTTGTGTTGGACCCATCCAGGGTAATTTTTTATAAGCGCGCCCGAAGGCCGCCAATGCAGAAAGGTGTTCTGCGCAAAAATACTATTGATACCACCACCAGTTTCGGAGCGCTCCGGGGCCATTTTTCGTTTTTTTGGAAATAACTTTTGACAGAAATAAAATTTTGAATTTCCGCTCTCGGATTCGTGGTCCTGGGATCAAAACGCGTCTTTTGACACATCTCCCGATATTTTTAGTCGGGTTTTTGCAGTTGTGAGCTAAAGTAAACAATTACCAAGACGCATCCTTTGATACCTCTCTCAATATTTTTGGAAGCGTATTAGCAGTGTCATGCTGTCGTAAAGAATTACCAAATCGTTCCCGAAATGGTCGGGATAGCACCTTAATGTGTTACCGGAGCGTGCCGGATCTGTATCCGCCAAAGGACCATCATATCGATAACATTCCTCAAAGCCTTCGGGGAGCAACCTTATCGCTACAACAACAAACACAGGCGTTTGTGCTCTTTAGCCAAAGTTCACATTATCAGGTATGAAATAGTGAATATTGGCATTTATGGCAAAGTCTAATGCTGTTCATTCCAGAATTTCCCTTGGCTATGAAATGTGTTCAAAGAGAAAGCAGAAAGAAACGCAACATTTCTACCACTTACCTGTTTGGATACCTTAGAATTGAAACTGAATTTAGAGAAATTTAACTAAAAACCTTAGAACGGGGAATTTAATACTCGTATTATAGATAACACAAAAGCAATATCATTAAAGTTAAATCTTGAATGTTTACAGCAATTCTTGACGTTTTAAATCTTCATATGTTTTTCATTTACTACATTCCCTAGAGAAGCTTTAAACTCTTCTTCCTGACCAACTATCCAACGTTCACTTTGCTTTGAAGCTAGCCGAACGTTTTAGGGAGTGTTATCGATGTTGATGGCCTTTGCCGAATACAAATCCGGTACGTTCCGGGAATAAAGCAACATTAGGTACCAGCCCAACCATCTCGGGAAAGATTAGCATGAGCATATTAAACCTTCTAGACCATACCGCCATATTATGCAGGCAATGAGTTTTGAATTCGAAATCAAAAAAGATATGTGATTGTGTAGTATAAGAACTAATCATCATAATAAGGTCTTCAGGAGTAAAGAACACGCATTCATAAAAACAAATAGTGCTGAACATTTACAAGACCGTCGATTGAATATATTGACAGCTGCCAGCTCATTTTGCATAAGTACACTATGTGCCAACTGATCAATGGGAATCTGATGTAAGCGTAAATATGTTTTTATTAGTATAACGTGATTATTATATTTGTACTTACAGTTGAAAGAGAATGTATGCAGGTTCATTAATACGTACGTAGAAAATCAAATTGGAAAAGCGGCCGAAGCTATTAGTTACTCTGTACAAGAGAAAATTCATATGGTGATGTTATACTAACAATTGACTGGTGAGTCAGAACATCTATCGCATATGCATATCGTTGGTGAAAGTAAAAAAGGTGCATATTATATTTAATACCGAGATAGCAACATAATCACTTAACCTATTTTGTGACTAAGAATTAAATAATGTCACGATTAGTTTTTTAGTCAAGATCGTTTCCTCGCTTATCGACTGTAGAACAATTAAAACTTTATTAACAATTAACTTAATTGTCCAAGTCAAGGAAAATGAGGGTGTGATGTTCGATCAGGATCAGGAGAGCATGCAACCACAATTGTACCGAAAATCCAGAGAGGTGCAAAACAGAACGAGCACGTCCTCAGTGATATCCACAAACAGGCGTCGAACCTCTATGCCGGAATTGCCCGGCGAATCCAGTTCTTAAAGAAAATAACAAGATTTCCCAGAAGAGGAACGCACACTCCCTAGGGAAACGCGAGTCACTCTAGCTCAACTTCGATCTGGATACTGTAACAGATTAAACTCTTACCTATTCAGAATCAACCCCGTCATACAATATGTATGTCCCGCTTGCAATGTGGCCCACGTGACACTAACCATCTTTTCAACTGTATTGTCGAACCAACGCCTCTAACACCTCTCATTATGGTCCACCCCTGTTGAAACAGCAGTTTCCTTGAACTCCCGTTAGAGGACATTGATGACAATTTGAGATTGGTCGCACCTATTGGATAGGGCGAAGCACTTTACAACAACAACAACAACCACTCGTCTATTAAGCCCTCATCTCCTTCACAGCACCTCATCCAAGCCTACTTCCTTGATGTACCCTAGAAGTTCTCTTGGCATGAGGGATTGAATGTGGAAATGATCTGGCCATGGTGGGCCCATAAACTTAGCCCTACGTCTTGAGATTGCGTCGCATTCCAGGCGGATATGGATCACAAAATCAGCATGTACTATTCGATAGTATGCCCAGTTTCTGCATACGTTCAGTTCTACAATGTCCTGTAAAATAACTGTTAGGATTCTTTGGTTTTCCTTCGAGAGGCCTATTATTTCTCTGTAACGACGTGTGCTATAACCTCCTAACAGTATTGCGACAGTGTTCTTTTCTCTTTCCCTCTTTTCTACTAATAAATGCACATGTGAGCCAACAGGTAGAATCGGCCCGGAATCGATGGGTCGTGCAGTTGCTGCCTCTCTGTCCAGGTTGTCCGCCTGCTCATTACCTTCTGTTCCCCTATAGCCTGGGACCCAGGCCAACAGTACTACGTTGTGTGCTCCTAATTTATTCAGCTTTTCTATGCACTCAAGGACCAGAGCTGAATTTATTTCCAACGCCCCAATTGCTTTTAGTGGGGCCTGACTGTATGACTGAGTTTGACAATTGATTTATTGGAGTATCCACGCTGAAGGTTCAGCTCAACGCACTGACTTATGGCTCTCCGCTTGAAAAATTTAACTTAAGCGCCTTGTTGTCGTTGTTGTAGCAATGTTTCGCCCCACCTAATAGCTGCGACCGATCACAAATTGTCATCAATATCCCCTAACGGGAGTCCAAGGAAACTTGCTGTTTCGACAGGGGTGGACCATAATGAAAGGGGTGTTAGAGGCGTTGGTTCCACATTACAATTAAAGAGATGGTTGGTGTCATGTGGGGACACATTGCAAGCGGGGCATACATTTAGTATCTCGGGGTTGATTCTGGATATATAAGAGTTTAACCTGTTACAGTATCCAGAATGAAGTTGAGCCAGAGTGACTCGCGTTTCCCTGGGGAGTATGCGTTCCTCTTCCGCAAGTTTTGGGTACTGTTCCCTGAGTACTGGATTCACCGGGCAATTCCCGGCATAAAGGTCCGACGCCTGTTTGTGAAGTTCACCAAGGACCTGCTTGTGTTGTTTTGCTTCATATGGCTGAGTTCTCAGGTGCCGTATTTCCTCAAAATGCTTACGAAGATGACTCCTTAAGTCCCTAAGCGGTATTGGCTCATCAATCAGATGTCTGTTGGGATACTCAGGTTTCTGGGTATTCAACAGGAACTGTTTGGTTAGCATCTCATTTCTCTCCCTGATGGGGAGTATTTTCGCACCATTATGTAGATGGTGTTCTGGGGACATACGAAGACAGCCCGTGGCAGTTCTGAGCGCAGTATTTTGGCAGTCCTGTAGCTTCTTCCAGAGGGTAGTTTTTAGGCTTGGCGACGATATAGGGGACGCGTAACACGCAAACTACTGGCCAATAGCTTTGTATGTGGTAATGAGCGTTTCAAATGTAATAGTTACAACTCGCTGATTTGAGTAACCGTGGCACTAGATGCGGGCGTAGCATTGTCGTCCGAAAAAGCCTATTAATTAAACATGATGCGTTAACCTATACGTATACCTACAATTTATCTCAGCTGTCAAAAATGGAATGTCGCAACGCTCCACAAAAACATGGCCTTTATGCATCCATTTACATCAATGCGAAGACTAAGAAGCTGACTTTTATATCAATCGAAAGTTGCTACCAAAACCCGTTTCGTGTGCAGCCCTTCGATGAAGGGTGTTTGCAAATTTTCCACAGGTGAAAAAGAGTTATTTTTTCATCGGATTTGTAATTCTGACAAAAATTCGAGTTTTTTGATATCCCATTTGACAATCTTGAGTAAATTTTCGGTGAAAATCATAAATTTAACCTTTACGATGCAAAATACCCCAAAGTTATTCTGAAATGCCCAAATTTGATTTGAGTATGATGGCATCTATGGCCAATATTATAAAAAATGCACATTTTCACGCGCTCTCAGAGAGCGAGAAGTTTCATATCAGGTCATCAGTGACTTTCATTCTCTCTCAATTCGTTTCCAGGAATGGGGCTTGAAATCAGCTGTCTGTTCATTCAATTCATGGCAGAACGATACAAGGTGACAGCATGGTGACATACCTACAAACATATAAAAAATCCCATGTACTTTGTTTTTGTAAATTCGATGGAAAAATGTCAAAATCGTACTGCGCCGGAAGTTGATGTTTCATATCACATAAAAAAAGTTTATAATCAGCTGTTCCATGCCGCCACCTTGTGTCGTTCCGCCATGATTCAATTGTAAACAAATTTCATTCGTTTCCAAGAATGGGTCTTGAAATCAGATGGCTATAGAGTTCCCTAAAATACGCAAAAAAAACAAAATCCAAAAATCCGTTCGGTTTCATTATTTTCAATTAAATCAGCAAGTAAGCTGATAAAAACTTATTAAAATTTATAAAAAAGGCAAAGTTTTGTACAAATATTTTGTGGTACATAAGTGAAAAAATATGAAATAATATATTTCGATTGCGTTGCTTTGCTTTGTTGCTCTGGCACCGCCAGAAGATAACAATGAACGGCTAGCCCCTTTTTTCACTTTGATGCGACAAAAACGTTTATGCACATACATATGTATGTCCACATACAATAAAAAACGCAAAAAATGTATAAGAAATTACGAAATTAGATCACTTGGTGAAGTATATGCGTTGTGGTCCGCAAAAGGCTATTAATTAAACATGTTGCATTAACCTATACGTATACCTACAATTTATCTCAGCTGTCAAAAATGGAATGTTTCAACGCTCAACAAAAACATAGTGTACCTATACAAGTGTGTCAACTAAGCGATAAAAGTCAAAACTACAAAAAGCCTCGCTCACCTGTAGTGGAATTCACTAACTTTTTTAACGATATTTGCCATCGCTTTATTTGCGAATCGATAACTATAACGATTTCGTTATTCAGTAAACATTTTGTATCGATATTCGTTAATCGACGATCAGCTGTGCCGTTAAATAAACGGCAAGTGAATTGGCTGCGTTAAAAATCACGAAATTTACATTTCTGACAATTTTAGTTAAAAAAGAAAATCGGAGCTTTAATTAAATACCTTCAAACACGAAAAGCTGCTTTATTTATAAATCAAATGGCATTTGAGTACTTGGCGTACGTTTTATCACAAGATGAAGAGTTACTGAAGCCATCGCCTGTGGACAGACGCCTTCTTAGAGGATTAGATAACCCATTCCACCTGAATGCAACGGAGTTTCGAAAGCTGTACCGACTAACCCAAGACTTGTCTCGTGATATTATTTCTCAACTTGATGGTCAATTAAGGGGTACAAGAATAACTGCGATATCAACAGAGACATAGGTAAATCATGGGATTTCATATTATTTTCAATTTAAGACTATTATAAAAATTTCAGGTTCTAACTGCTTTACGCTTCTTCGCAACTGGTTGTTATCAACGGTTTGTTGGAGAACAATGGGGCATATCAATGAGCCAGTCGTCTGTAAGCCGCTGTATACACCGCGTAACAAATGCTATCAACCATTCTTTGTTTTTCGATAAAGTAAAGTTTCCAATGACTCAAATAGAGTAGCAAGCTGCGAAAGAAATTTTTCTGCGTCACCTGCACAATTTATGGGAGGTACTATTGGGGCTATTGATTGCACTCATGTGTCGATCATGAGCCCCAGAATCATGAAGAGGCATATGAAATCACCATGGATACCATTCATAAATGTACAAATGGTAAATGCAATAATTCAAAGAAATGTACTGTACTTTTTTGATTATAATATATTTTTATATACAGATTTGTGACCCCAACCTAAAGATATTGAATGGCAATGCTAAATTCCCAAGAGCAAGGCACGATGCATTTATCTGGAGCTCCTCTGCAGTACGGAGAGTGATGCAGAGAAATTTTGAAAATGGTAGCCGCAACATGTTTTTGATAGGTAAGTGTGTTTAATGCACTGAAATTTCCCAGAAAATAAAATCGCACACAAAAACTACTTGCAGGTGACTCTGGATACCGTTTAGAACCCTGGCTGATGACTCCTTTACCTAACCAACCAGAGCGGAGCCCAAAATTTCGGTACAATGAGGCATTGTGTAAAGCTCGAAACCCAGTCGAGAGACTTTTTGGTGTTCTCAAAGGAACATGGCGATGCCTATCACAGCAAAGGACTCTTTTGTATTATCCAGGATTTATTGGTAGAATAGTTAACGCATGCGCAGTGTTGCATAACATCCGATTAAAGTAACCCATACACGAGCCTGACACTGATACTTAGATCAAAGCCCAAGTGATAGCAATGTTAATCAAGGCGCACCCTCTTCAATAGCGAAACGTGTTCAAGACCGACTCATTGCTAATTAATATACTTAAGTACAGACTTAACAAGCTTATAAATAAAAAAATCTACAGGAATGTAAAGCAAACATTTTATTTTATAGTCTACTTTGGTAGCGAAAACTTCCATCATACCGAACAGTCAAATTTAAAAATATCATTTCAATAAAACGAACTTCGTGCCCTTTAAAATTAAAATAAATACTTATGAGTTTTTAACACAGCTCAATTTTATACATAATACATTTATTTGAATGTAAAAATTCATTCATTCGTTTACATAGATCGATTTCTTTTGGAATTTATTTTAAAAATAGCTACTTTGGTAGTAAAAACTTCGATTCGGTATCGTCAAACTTAACAACCCTACAAGAATACTGACTATCATATGACTATCATCTGATTGTCAGCAATGTCAACCTAACGATCAGCGCCTCATACAAACTTTCTATCACAAACTTAAGGGGACTTGCGCAAATGTGATGTAAACAACTGTGTACGTGTGAGTTTTTTGTCTCCTTCTTATACACCAACATCGCCTACTGATTAAGTATATAGCCGTACTGCTCACTCTCATTCCTTTTCCTGGATCAGTGCTGACACTAACTATCAAAAAGTGTCATAAATGATAGTTTACTGTAGATATTAGGTTTGACTGTTGTACTATCATAAATGACAATTGTTATATTCCGCCAAAATGAAACAATGCTTTTTGCTTTTTATTTACTTTATTTCATTACGTTTTTTAATTTTGTACGTGATAATGGCATACGCAAACAACAGAATAGCGCTTTCCTCATGCGGAAACACATTTAAAAATGTATCACCACTAACCACTATTATTTTTCGCGTATCAATTTTTTGAGTGCGCCCCATACATTCCGACAGCTTTTGGTATTTTTTAATATTATTTTCGATTTCTTTTCTTTTAGCATGGAGCTTTGAAATGCTCTCTTTTTCATTTTTTAAACTTATTTTTTATATGGTTTTCTTCGGTTGAAAATGGCTGAATTTAAAAATAACAAAAACAACCGTGATAATAATTTGATTGTCATATGACAGTCAGTAGTGACAACATGATTAAATCGGATAAACTGTTCTCGCATACATAAAATTCCGTTGAGAATTATGTATCTGTCTCACATGCATAATGGTATCTGCTGTATGTTCTTTTGTTCTGTACCAGGTGTCCGAAGCTTTCCCAGTTTGAGTCCTTTTTCATGATTATAGGCTGTCGTTGGGAACATGCGGACATGCGTGAGCGATCAAAGGAACATACATAAATTTAAGTATCAATGTTTACGTCATCGCAGGATCAGCATTGTCAATTACAAGTGTGAGTGTATTAGTAAAAACTATCAGCGTTTCTTGTAGGGAATATCACTATCAAACAATATCAATAACCCGCCAATCCCGGAGTTTCCATTAAAAAGTCCACCATTCGACTTAACTGCTCGGCTGTGTTACGGCTTCTCCTTTGATTGGTATTAATTGATGACGCCATTCTATTTTAATATGAGAAATTTGTTATGTCGAGAAATATGAAATTAATTCCGCATTTATTTACCTTTTGTTGATAACGCAAACTGTATCTCAAAACTTGCACAATAATAACTTTTAAAAGCAGTTAGTATACGGAATTTGTTTATTTTTGGCATTCCTTTTGTGCTTTTCGCATTTTTTAGGTTTCGTTAAGCTGTGCTGCCACCTTTCTACTATTTTAAATGTAATTTATTGCGAGTCGTTAAAACTAAGTTAGTGAATAGCACAATCGATAAGGCAAGCGACAAAATCGTTAATTAAAATCTCGTCAAATCGCATCGTTATAAGTTAGTGAATTCCACTACTGATGCAAATCTCAGGTCTAGAGTTGCATTTTTGGTACTTAAGAGTACTTCAAGCTGAGTTGCATTTGATTCTTTAATAAAACTTTGTAGTATTTACGGATGAAATAGTTGCATATATTTCAGCGGAAATAAGAATACTAGAAGATTTGTAGCCTGCAACAATGCGGAAACATACGGAAAGCAAAATTTATTTAAAATAGAGTCAAAATATAAAGCGGCACATGTGTAACATGGAAAATTTTCACTTCTAGGGCTGTTTACACAAATGCATAAGGGCAAAATTATATAAACGCTTTGGTCGCTTCACAGCAAAGATAACGTGCGGCGTTTCATTGTTTTTCGTATGGCGTTGTCAAGGCGTAGGCACTCAACCAAAGCATTTATGTAAATTTTTCGATACTTCGCCCGACAGATGAATTAATGAATGTAACACAACCAAAGCGTCTGTGTAAATCCGCCTTAATTTTTGTAGCTGTGAAAGTCTACCGGGAGGGTGGAGCCGTGTGTAGAAGTCCACGAAAGTGGGGAAAGGTTCTGACCGCCATTCACCTGGGAATGGCCAGAGCGATTCTTTTGCATACGGTTCAAGCAGCTCACTACTGCCGGTCGCTTGCGGCCAAGTATCCTCTGGGTAGCCGCTAAACATCCGTTTAGCGGTGAGCTAATGTGAGAAGGCGACAACCTGGCTAGGCCAGTCTGACATAATCGGTTTAAGGGCTAGCCGGGGGAGATCTCATCGGCAGCGCCTGTACATCTCTAGGTGCGGCTGCAAGCGGGCGTCTGTCTTGGAGCAAGCGGCTCGCTATATAAATGTGCCAAGTAATATTTTCACCCCCGCTGAGCGGGTTGTGCGCTGGGCTTGGGACCCGCCACGTAAAACCATACTCCAATGAAATATAACAACAAGCCTCGGATAAATACACTCTATTGATGACGGCCATGGAAAACGTTTGAAGGACAATGAATTGAGGGCATGCACCTGGAACGGCCGCTCCCTGAATGGGATTGGTGCAGATGCCCGGCTGGTTGATGTCCTCGTCAAAGCAAAATCTGACATCACCGCCATCCAAGAAATGCGTTGGACGAAGCAAGGAAGAAAGAAGATCAAAAATTGTGACATCTATTGGAGTGGCCATACGAATAAGCGCAGTTTCGGCGTCGGATTCGTGGTGGGAGAGAGACTTTGTCGCCAAGTGCTGGCGTTCACGCCTGTGGACGAGCGTCTCGCCGCTATCCGAATAAAAGCAAAATTTTTAATATATCATTCATCTGCGCCCATGCTCCGACCGAGGAAAAAGAAGATGAGGTGAAAGACACTTTTTATGAACAGTTAGAACGCACATACGAACGCTGCCCCCGTCATGATATAAAAGTCGTGCTTGGTGACTTTAACGCCAGGGTGGGCAAAGAAGGTGTTTTTGGCCCTACAGTTGGAAAGTTCAGCCTACACAATGAAACTTCTCCTAACGGACTGAGGCTGATTGACTTTGCCGGCGCTCGAAATATGGTCATATCCAGCATGAGGTTCATGCATAAAAAGAAGAATCAATCTTGCCAATAAATGCTACTTGGACTAGGTAGGCAATTGAAAAGTAAAGTCCTCTCTCGGCGGACGAAAATCATACTCTACAAGTCACTTATCGTACCCGTCCTGCTATATGGGGCAGAAGCATGGACCATGACAACAGCAGATGAAGCGGCTTTGGGAGTGTTCGAGAGAAAAGTTCTTCGAAATATTTATGGACCTCTACGCGTTGGCGAGTACCGAAGAACATTTAATGATGAGCTGTACGAGCTATACGTAGACATCAACATAATCCAGCGAATTAAAACGCAGCGGCTGCGCTGGCTCGGTCATGTTATCCGAATGAATGATGATGATCCGGCCAAGAAAGTGTTTCTATTAGAACCCGCCAATGGAAGCAGAGGTAGAGGGCGGCCCCCACTCCGTTGGAAGGACCAGGTGGAAAACGATTTAAACTCCCTTGGTGTGCCCAATTGGCGCCGGTTGGCGGAGCGAAGGAGCGACTGGCGCGCCTTGTTGGACGGCCATAACCGTTTAGACGGTTAAGCGCCAATTAAATAAGTAAGTAAGTCTCCTGCAAATAAAATGGTGCTGTTAGTGTAAACAAATCAAACTCCTATATGACACTACTTTATTTTTTATGTAATTTTTAATAAGGTTTCAGTACTGGTGTAAGTGTGTGAACTATATTTAAAAAAACTAACGAAATACAAGAAAAATACAACGTAGTTCATTAAAAACAAACAAGCCAGTTTGTATGTTACGGTCTGCTGCTACGGTCTATGGCTGCGATCCACTTAGGAGCGAGTTCACGGGAACACGCCTAGCGGTGTGGCGAAGGTTGCGATAAATAAAAATATCGAAAGAGAAAAAAATAGACCAGCCATCACTAGAAAAATTTCTTTCTTCTTTCCTACCATGAGTTTCCGCCGACCAGACACGAAAAATTAAGAAGAAAAAAAAAGAAACCCACTACTAGAAGGAGCGAAGAAAAAAACTACAATTGCTTGAGCCTAAGTTTTGGCGGCCCTGCGATTGCATAAAAATCACACATCGCTCAAATAGAAGCTCGAAACCCGGCTGAGAAGTGTGAAGAACGCGAGTGTGAATCAAAAAGATATCTCCTACACCTGCACAATTAGAGAAAAGCAGATATCACGAAAATGGTTGCAAGAAGAATTCTATCTGTGCGCAAATAAGTTACGTTCTAGTACTTAATGTTTTTTATACTACAACAAAAAGCTAGGAAGAATCGATAGCGCAAGTACCGGCACAGTCCATTCCGGCGAACCTCTTTTCGTTTCGTCTATTTTGGGTGGTAATATACATTACAACGGGTGTGTTGTATTGGCACAAACTCAACGTGTGGAATATCCTGTTGAAGTAGGTCGGCGGGTCACAGGCACACCTGGCGAGGAAAGTACTAGTGATTCCGATTCAGATTCAGACGGCACTAGACTAGTGGGGATGAGAATCCTTGGGGTCCGAAGATAAACCCCCTCTCCCTACGGTTATGAAGTACACCACCACTTTTGGGAAAGCCTCCAACACCACCCCGCCTACCGGGCCAGCAGTACGCAGCAGCAGTACACAACGAACGCCAAAATTATCACCAAGTCATCAGGATCGTAAAGGTCAACACGGAGTTCTATTGCCACCAGGTTCACTTGATCACCTCAGACAGAGCGCAACAACCAAGGACAGTACCAACACCAACCTGCAACGACAACGTTTAAAGCAATGGGTGAGTTCGTTCCAAAACGAAAGTAATATTAATTCCCAAAATAAACGCTCGCTTTTAGGCACAATAAAATAAATTTTTAGATGATTACATATTTTCGGTAATACATTTATACTTAGAGTGTTTATAAGTTGTAACTAAACATTTAAATATGAATTTTAGTATTTAAGGAGTTGTGTTTTTTTTTCTTTTAACACGCGCTCCCAGTAACATTAACGTTTAGTTTCACTACATTAGGAATTTGGTTATATAGATATATATAAAAGTAGTACATACATATAAAATTGTTGCACATTGGCACGCGTTGACGCATTTAGGATGCTACAGTCTTAACTCTACTAGAGCGCAGTTCCAGTTGATTTATTTATTTACATACATTTGTTTTGCGTTTTCCTACTGCTAAATATTGTTGTTAAATTTGCCGAAAGGAAAGACAAAGTTAGTAATGTGCTAATCTTAATACATTTTCACGTTTAGAATTTCAACTAAGTTTAGAAATGTTTAAAGGAATTTCAACACATATTAGAAATGTTCGAATGTAGTTTATTGTAGCACATGCAAATGAAATTTAAATCAGCTAGGAGCTTGCTGAT
>JARSSU010040661.1:0-35242 GCA_029619165.1 Eurosta solidaginis
GCTCCCTCGGGCACTCAGCAATCGCGCTAAAATGTTCTCCGAGTGGTCAAGCGTGGAAAATTCTATATGTCATCCCTCTTAACTAGCCTAAAAACTTAACCTATATGGATACCATCCTAACATGTACATACAAGTATAAAACAAAAAAAAGTAAGGCCGATAACCTCCGAGAGATCTAAGGCCGAGCTTCTCTTCCAATTTGATCTGCTACCTCTTGATTTCGCGAAAAGAAAAAAACATCAATTCAAACAAAAAAACAACCGCGGGGATAAAGGTTTTCCCCGTCCTCATCCTCCAACCAAGAAAAAGAGGCTACAAGAAATGATAAAACCGTATGCAAAACCGGCAGAGGATGCGTTGGGGGTGCACCTTGGGGTGCATTGGGGGATTGTCCCATCGATAATAGGAGAAAGAGTGAGGCACCACCACAAATAAATCCCAACATAAGCCAGACCCGCACACCCGCCCATCCAATTATCCTCCCCCCAACGTGAAATCGTTTTGCTCCCGTATATTTGTTAATAGTTCAAAATGATTTAACAAAAAATGATCTAAATAAAATAGATTAACCCTTTTTTTTTAATATAAGATATAAAAAAACTAAAAAACAATTTTTAAAATCAACACACTATTCATTTTTTATTTCCACCTTATAATTTGAACAAATCCCCCGATTTTTTTCTTCTTCCTTTTCTCCGCTTACAAATCCAATAAATAAACCCCCGCTTGCACATAAATTGGGCAAATGAACATGTCAGAAAATAACACAAACCACGTCAACCTGATCCGCCGTAAACCCAGGCTCCCCCAGAACAGGCTTCTTCTCATTTCGGTGGTCTGGCTTTTTTTCTACTTTATTTGTGCTTTGTATCTTTGATTGTGAGCTTATCGGGTTTTTTGTTTCTTTCCGACCCCGGCCAATGGGACGGCGAGTAATGCTCGCTCACTTTCTTCTTTTAAAATTTAATTATATCAATGTCCCAAGCAAATACTTTGCACAAGCCAAGACCACACACAAGCGCCACCTCCACTGGTGATCCTACAAATTGGCCGGACGGGCCTACATGTTTTATGCCGACTCCGAACGGCATCTGCAAAGCAGATGAGTTTTCACTGAGAGCTTTTCATGGCAGAAATACACCCGGAGTGCTTGCCAAACACTGCCGAGGGTCGACCCCGCTTAGAAAAATTTTCTTCTAATTGAAAAATCTTATTTCTAAAATTTTGATGTTGCTTTGCCCGGGAGTTGAACCCAGGGCATACGGTGTGATAGGCGGAGCACGCTACCCATCACACCACGGTGGCCGCCATACATATGTATACGCTATACAAAAAAATGGCACACAATTTTAAAAATTTCCGTTTATTTTGACATCTCCATTATTCATGCGCATAAAACCTTCATATATTGCTTAACAATATGTTGTTGTTGTTTATGAACATTAAAGAATTAAAATGTGAGTAAATTCCCTCGTCTATTGCAGAACATTGGAAAACAGCAGCATCTTAAGTCATAAATTTCACGTTGCTCAAAATCTTTTTATTACTTCCTTTATATTAGGTCGGTTGAATGTTTGTCCGCTTTTCATACAAATCTTGCAATCGATTTTTAATTTCTCATTAAGTTACAAACGTGAAACTTCACACATAGGTTAGAACACCGTGACAATGCAACAAAAGGAAAACATCCGTTAGGTGGCGCACGGATCGAAATAATTAGATAAGATTTTGAAAATTTTCAAACCAGCTTTTAAGTAACTTCTCGATGAGCTAGAGACTTGAAATTTCAAACTTAATTCAGAGGTCGATGACAGCCGATGACACGATACAAAAAGGTTCGCTAGGGGGCGCACAGGATGAGATATTTAGAAAAATCGTACGAAACGGAGAGAATTTTGGGATTGATTTTTATGTAAGTTCTCATTTAGCTACAACTGTAAAACTCCACAGATAGGACGCCGAGAAAATTTAAGAAAAGGAGAAAAAAATTCTGTTAGGTGGCGCACGGGATCGAAATATTTAGATAAGAATTGGAAATTTTGGTGTTTTGAGATCGCTTTTAAAGTAACTTTTCATTGAGCTATAATGTAGAAACCTCAGAGACAGGTTAAGACACCGTGACAAAGGACCAAATGGTGAACAAAGATAGACGAAGAGCCAATAGGCACGCACATAAACACAAATTCAGCGCGTCACCAATCACCATCACCGCTAAAGAGGTTGAGGACGCCATTGGTCGCGCTAAACCATCCAAAGCAGTGGGGTCCCAGACGGCATAGCCATGCCGATGCTTAAAAGCCTAGGAAAGAGGGTTTCAAATATTTAGCGCATGTCTTCAACCTGTCTCTTTCCACCTTTGTCATACCCGAGAAATGGAAAATGACCAAGGTGGTCCCGCTACTAAAGCCTGGGAAACCAGCTAACACAGGTGAGTCGTATCGCCCGATATCTCTCCTATCGCCAGTGGCAAAGACGCTTGAATCATTTTGCTCCCTTATTTCCAAGCAAATTTGCAGCTAGCCCCTCATCAGCATGGCTTCAGAAAACTCCATAGCACTACCACCGCGCTAAATGCCATTAGCACCCAGATAAATTGCGGTTTAAATCAATACCCCCACCATAGAACAGTACTCGTAGCGCTAGATCTATCAAAAGCTTTTGATACGGTCAACCATGGCTCGTTACTGCAAGACCTGGAAGGGTCTACCCTTCCCCCATGTCTTAAAAGGTGGACCGCAAATTATCTGGGTGGTCGGCAGGCATCGGTGCAATTTAGAAACGAAACATCAAAACCAAGGAGAATTAAACAAGGGGTGCCACAGGGTGGTGTCCTATCCCCACTTTTGTTTAATTTCTACATATCTAAGCTACCTTCCCACCGGAAGGAGTCACAATCGTTTCTTACGCCGATGACTGCACAATAATGGCCACAGGCCCAGGCCCAAAGATCGATGCGCTATGCAATAAAATAAACGCCTACCTCCCTGATCTCTCCAGTTTTTTCGCCTCGCGAAACCTGGCATTATCACTGACTAAATCTTCCGCGACCTTATTTACAACATGGACGTCCCAAATGTCGACCATTTTGAACATCCACGTCGATGGCACTACTCTACCGACTGTCCTACACCCCAAAATCTTGGGTGTGACGTTTTATCAGGATCTACATTTTGGTGAGCACGCAGCCGCAATTGTTCCGAGAATTCAGAGCCGTAACAAAATCCTCAAATCCCTCGCTGGCAATACCTGGGGAAAAGATAAAGAAACGCTCATGACTACATACAAAGCAATTAGCCAGCCGATTACGTGCTACGCGTCACCCATATGATCGCCAAGCCTAAAAATTACCCACTGGAAGAAACTACAGGCCTGCCAAAATACTGCTCTCAGAATCGCCACAGCCCTTCTTATGTCCCCAGAACACCATCTGCATAATGAGGCGAGAATACTCCCCATCAGGGAGAGAAATGAGATGCTGACCAAACAGTTCCTGTTGAATACCCAGAAACCTGGGCATCCCAACAGACATCTGATTGATGAACCAGCACCGCCTAGGGGCTTAAGGAGTCAGCTCCGTAAGCATTTTGAGGAAATACGGCACCTGAGAACCCAGCCGTATGAAGCGAAAAAACACAAGCAGGTCCTTGGTGAACTCCATAAACAGGCGTCGGACCTTTATGCCGGGAATTGCCCGGTGAATCCAGTACTTAAAGAAAAGTATCCAAAACTCGCGGAAGAGGAACGCATACTCCCTCAGGGAAACGCGTGTCACTCTTGCTCAACTTCGTTCTGGATACTGTAACAGGTTAAACTCTTACCTATCCAGAATCAACCCCGACATATAAAATGTATGCCCCGCTTGCAATGTGTCCCCACATGACACCAACCATCTCTTTAATTGTAATGTGGAACCAACGCCTCTAACACCCCTTTCCTTATGGTCCACCCCTGTTGAAACGGCAAGTTTCCTTGGACTCCCGTTAGAGGATATTGATGACAATTTGTGATCGGTCGCGGCTATTAGGTGGGGCGAGCATTGCTACAACAACAACAACCAAATGGTGAAAAAAATTATGTTAGGTGGCGAACGGATCAAAAAAATTAGATAATAATTTGGAAATTTCAAACCGGGTTTTAAGTTACTTGTCGATGAGCTAGAGGCTAAAAATTAGAGAATTATTCAGAGGTCGATGACAGCCGATAACACAATACAAAAAGTGTCTCTAGAGGGGCGCACGGACTGAGATATTTAGAAAAATTAAACGGAACGGAGGAAATTTTAGGATTGATTTTTATGTAAGTTTTCATTGAGCTACAAGCATACAACTTAACAGATAGGTTAAGACACCGAGAAAATGAAAGAAAAGGAGAAAATAAAAATAAATAAAAAAATTTTAAGCACTTCCTTTATATAAATCCACAAAAATCAGCGAAAAATTTCTCCTTATATGAAGACATATTCTTGCTAAACTTTGATTTTTAATTTATTTAATAATTTGGGAAAAATTTAAACAACGTGACATCAGGACGGACAAGGCGACAACTGTTTCGATTATACCTTCTTTTAAATCTCATCAAAGCCTTTTCTCCCGGGAGTGGGATTCGAACCCGCACTCCTACGATGGTTGAAGTGTTATAAACGCATTCAGCCACGTCATTTTTAAATTTTGACATAGAAATTGCAAAAATATTTATGAGAATTGAAAATATAAAGGTGGAGGGCAATTGATTGACTAATAATATCTCCTTTCCTACCAACTTTCCAAATCAAGTAATGTGCGCTCCACTTTTATATTTTACTTCTCATAAATATTTTTGCAATTTCATTCAAAATTTAAAAATCAAAGTTTAGCAAGATATGTCTTTATATAAGGAGAAATTTTTCGCTGATTTTTGTCCATTTATATAAAGAAAGTGCTTAAAATTTTTTTATTTTATTTTTATTTTTACTTACATACCTTAAAATAAACAGAATTTTCGTTTCTTCAATCAAACGAGCAACAAAAAAAATATGAAACCGCATAACTAATAAACAAACCATCAACGAATACAAACAACAATAAAACAGAAATAAAAATAAAATTTCAATTCCAATCAACCACAACAACACGTCTATTGTTCCAGTTTTACGTTCGTGTGTGTGTGTGCGTGCTCCAATTTTTACGGTGTTATTTACCCGTTTTTTTGTATTGCTGTTGTTGTTGTTTTGTTGTACATGACGAAGGTATAATAAGAAAAAATTGCAAAACGATACAATATTGCACGTTATAAAGTGCGATTTGTTTGATTTGTGGGTTAGCAGCTGCATGAATTTAGGAAAATTGGAAAACAACAATGTAGTAATACAACAACAAAATGATATATTGGTTTCCCACCACAAGCTTTGGTCACTTCACACAATTTACAACTGTCGTAAGTTTGTTATCCCAACAATCGTTACCGTTAAGACAAATAAGAGCAGCTCACCTCGAGCGTAGTTTCGAACCAGATTGAATGTTGCAATGCACCCAAAGGGACTTTGTAACGATAATTTATAATGGAATGTAAAGGTGTACACTCAGAGAAAAACGCCGTTCTAAAATCCAGCACCACCGACTCAATTCAAGCTTTTCATGTTCTTACTTTTTGTTCTTGAAAAACGAACGACCTGTTGTCAAAACAACAACCTTGTTCTTGAACTGACAAACATTTTCTTGAAAAGAAAACAGCTGGTCTTAAAATATGAACAAATGTTCTATTAATGAGAACAATCACATATATATTATTTCTAATTGCTGTTTTTATGTACGGGTCTCTTTTTCGCTCTTATTTGGAATGCAAATCTATAAATAAACTAGCAGACCTGGCAGACGTTGTTCTGCCCTAAATTTGGGCTATCTGCATTTTGTAATAAGCTTTTTCCGTCTAACTCTGCCCTCCCCACCCCTCTTCACTTTTTCCTGATCCTTTTATTCACTCCTCCTTCCGTCTTTTTCGCTTCATCTATCTCCATATTCGTCTCATTCTATTTCTTTCTCAGTATCCTTCTACTTCTCTCTTTTCTCTTCTCTCACCTTCTTCTCATTCTTCTTCATCCCTTATTGCCTGTCCCAGAGGGTGGTATGTATTTTGTTCCAGTCCCCAGTCCCAGTCCCACTCCGAGTCTCAGTCCCGGTCCTAGTTCTAATCCCAGTCCCAGTCCGCCTCTGGTTAACTTCCCGGAAAAAAGGATCGTAAATACTAATATAGGCAAATATATACCAAATTTTCAAATTTTGAATTTTTTCTAAAAAAAATCATAACTCAAGAATGGCTAAACCGATTTGGGATTTCAAAATCAACTAACCATCATCTCTCCTTCCTGTATCTTTCCTCAAAATTTCATGGCAATCTTTCTATCCGTTCTCGAGTTATGGAGTGACAATCAAGATGTACATTTCTTTTTATATATATAGATTTTTGTTTGCAAAGATGGAGATCTGGGCTATTAGCGAGCTCTGGGCAATTTTGGTCGTAGAGCTTGTGTTTAGCTATATTTTATTAAAATAATTTGTTAAAATAAACGATTGTGAGCACACTAAGAAATCTGGTTTTTCTATGGCACTACTGTGAACATTTGCACTGCATTACCGGCAGTTGCTATCATACGCTAGAATAGAACAGCTGATTTTTGATAAATGACTTTTATATTGGTTGCGCAAGATGCGAAAGATGCGCACGGGTCCGACTCGTGTTCTTGAATTAAGTTCAAGAAAAAAGAAACGGTATAATTCGTGTGCACTACAATGTTAAATACAACATTTGGCACAAGCTATCAAGCAGTTGTAGTGGCCCAGCGGCTATGATGTTGCGGTTGCGATCGTGTGGCGCGAGTTCGATCACCGTCAAACTCTGAAGTTTTTTAAAACAATTTTTTTATGTTCTATTTTTTTAACTCTTATTTTTCGTTCAGTTCCTTTCACATATGCACAGGTAATTCTCAAACTTGTTATGAAATGTTTTAAATATATATTCAGATTGCATCATCAAATAAGAAGAATTTCTCAATAAGAGGAATTTATGAAAAAAATGCATATTATTCGTTCTTTCTTATCTTTTGGGCTTAATAATAGCTTTTTTATTATTAATATTTTTATCAATATCAAAAAAATTATTTATTAATAAAAATAAATAAATGGTATCTTCCCACTCCCACCAATGATCAAGAACAAACCGTTCTTGAATTGAGACCGAAAACTGTTAAATCGACCACAAATCGTTCTCCAAGAGTGAGAACGAAAAATCTTAAATCAAGCCCAAGTAGTGCTTGAAATGAGCACAGAAGGTTTACATATCAATACCAAAGTGGGTATAAAATACGGACGGTGTGCTTGGAAAAACTGTTCTTAAAACAAGCCAATCGGTACTTAACAGACTTTTGTCAAGGAATGTTCTTAATTTCGAACTTGTTTCGTTCGTTTTAGAATGATTTTTTTCTCTGATTGTATATGTATGCGTGTATTGATGT
Source organism: Eurosta solidaginis (assembly GCA_029619165.1). Taxonomy (NCBI): domain Eukaryota; kingdom Metazoa; phylum Arthropoda; class Insecta; order Diptera; family Tephritidae; genus Eurosta; species Eurosta solidaginis. The sequence continues at coordinate 7,487 of JARSSU010040661.1, forward strand.
TAGAAACTTCTATTATCTTGTCGTAAACAGACGAAAGTGATTTATATTAATGCACTATCAAGTAATTTAGTAAGAGTTAAAGGGGTGCATATAAAAGTTAAAAATCAAGAGGAGCAATTGCAATTTGTATCTTCCACAGACAGTGAAGGAATTCAATGGATCGTTCAGAGAAGCAATATAAAGGGTGTGTCGAAAGGTGATTGCTCTGTTAGCCATCCCCTGAGTCCTGGTCGTAAAAACGACACGAAAATCTTTAATATAGGGACTCTCAGTATGCCCTGTGCCGACGACCTGACAATCCTCGCGAGGGGCTAGTTTCCGGACACTCTTACTAGCAGAAATGCTTCTGTAAAGTGGCTGTGTGGTAGACTAGGCTAACATGCAAACTAAAACTAAACTAGTTCCATTTATCAAGAGGTAAAAGATCCCTATATTCTGACCAAACTCGATGGGCACGTGCCAACATTTGAAATAGTGTTAAGAATTTGATTTGTAAGCATCTTTTCTCACAGTACAAGAACTGAAAAGCAATTGAAAGATTGTTTACAGGTGTGTTATCGACAAGGTATAGACGAGTTATCGATTTCTTAACGCAGTGTTATATACTTTCTAACGATAACAAATCGATTTTTGTCGACGAGTTATTGGTTTGTTATCGAAAAGAAAACATTATCGATTGGCTATCGAAAAGTTATCAATTTGTTATCGAAGTGGTATCAATTCGTGATCGAAAAATTATCAATTTTTCACCAAAAAGATATCGATTAGTTATTAGAAAGATATGGACTCTTTATCGAAAAGTTTTCGGAGTGTTACCAATTTTTTATCGAAAAATTATTAATTTGTTATTGTTATCTCGATTGCTTCGACCTACTTCGCATGTAGTAGATATTATTTTGGGACAATGGGCATAGCGATGGCAATTTTTACGCCGATCTGTCAGCACAAGGGGGTATACTAAACGCCAATACGCTTGCAGCCGCACCTCATGGTGAACGATGTGCTAAAAATGCAACTATATCGGAGTGCCTCCGCCCCCTTATCAAGAAACCGGTTTTGGCTTTCCGACAAATCGAGCCAGTCAACCATTTATTTTTATAACTCGCTACTATTAAGTTCAAAAAGAAGAAAGTTCACATACAGGCGGAAAATAGTGGTCGATGAACACATTTGGCGTCAAGATGCAGCGATTTCTCTAGCTGTGGAGTGGAAGCCAAACCTCAGTTGCCGTTATTGTGATTTTGGGTAAAGGGAAGATTCATCCGAGCACGATTCTAGAAGCAAAGCAGGGATGATATGCCTTTGGCGAAGTAAACAAATATTCTCGGGTAGCAGTTTGAAAAGGAGGAAGTTTTTAAGACAACGTATGCGTAGTCGCTCCGGCGCCAGCATTCGGAGATTTGTTTTTTTTCACGTTGGTCATTACTGACGGTGTTAACTCTCCGCAGCTCCGATAAACTTTCAGCAATGATCAGCGATGACGTTGAGGAGAAATTTGAATCTGCAGAGTTGGCAAACATTCATGTTTCATGAGCGACAGCTTAACATAAATCGCCGTGACTAACTAACTAAGAGCGACTCTGTGCCTTGTTCGCAGTTCCGCTTACCTATTAATGGCAATCTCAGATTCTTCACAGTGAGCCGCAATAATTTTAAGCAAACGGGCATTTGACTTTCGTTACGAATGATTGGGTCTGTGTTTGCTATAATTGTTAAGCGGAATCGGGAACGAGACACGAGTACCGTCACACTCAGTCAGTTTTCATTGGATTTATATTTTCACAGCTAATTGCTATGCCGTGATGACAAATAAACCTTTTATTTGGCCTGCAATCGCGATTATTGGTAAGCATGATTATGAGCTTCGATTTAGATCTTATTGGTCATCTATCATTATCCAGTCACATTCACGAACAAAAATAGCTGCCACTAATACTATGTACAAACACACACCAAATTGGCAATTCCTACCATTTGGGTAATTTATTACGCAATTTATCATATAATAACTTGTAATAATAAATTGCCAATTTAAAAACAATTGCATAATAAATTGTTTCAACGTCAGTTACGCATGGCTCAACTATATGGTTGGCTCATCTCATCAGCAGATTTGATTTTTTTCATTCCACTGGAGTAGGGATTGTCAAAAAAAGATGGCAAACTCAAAATGAAACCAAAACATTGAACTCATTTTCTTACAACACACAAAAATTTCAAAATTTTATGTTTTCATTCCATTCCATTCGCCTAATACCAACACGCATATTTTGACAGTCTGAACAAAGGTATGCTGTTACCGTAGAAATGAGCCAACCAGCTATCAATTACTATTTTGTAAGCTAAATTGAGCTGATGAACACCACTCATTTAAATCGAAATTGCCTCAATTTATTTTCTGTTTGAACTCGGTATAAGGAATCACAGTCATAAATCAAGTTTTTCCGCAAAAGTCGCCGCACCAGACAACTCTATGAAGCTAAAAGTGTACCAACAATAAAATCCATGAAAATTTCAGAAGCTGCGGATAATTTTGTTTGGCTATATTGATCGGTTTCGGTCTTAAACTAAAAATTTATATGTATTTAATTAGCGAGCTTTGCTCATATTGCTTTATACAATGGTTTTTGTAATTGATATTAGAGAAAAATTGTAAGTTTACAAACGGCGATGGTTACTAGGACATGTTCTGAATTTCACTTCTTCATCACTAGCTTTTCGGGCGTAGCAGCTAAAAAGGCTTGCACTGATATGAATGTTGGAGACTCGAGTTCAACGCTCAGCTCCCGAAAAGCTAGCTGATGAAGAAGTGAAATTCAGAAACATGTCCTAGTAACCATCGCCGTTTGTAAACTTACAATTTTTCTCTAATATCAATTAAAAATTTATAGGGTGTCACGTAAAAAACAAACGACTAACATCCAGAATGATGCTAGACTGGGGCGATGGCAATTTATAAAAAACGGCCCTTGTATTTAAAGCGTATATTGAAAGGTTCTAAGGAAAACTTTTTCTTTTATCTTTGCATAAATCACTCGGCTTTTTAGGGTCTTGCTTATTTGGTAACCGATATTCGAAATTGGTATGTCATAATTTCGGTCTTAAGAAGCTCTATATTTTCTCCTGATGTCGTTTTGAACTCCTAAGTCGTTTTCATACAGTTTTCTCTGCTAAACCAGCTGTAGCTTCTTGGAGTATCCTTCACGTTATACCAAACAAAAAGAAGCAGCTATGCGAATCCGACTGCTAAGCTCAAATGGGGCATAAGAAGGAAATATAGAGCTTCTTTGTTATACAATATTTTCTAACTGGTTTTCAAAATTGGTGTGCATGGTTTCGTTCTTAAGAAGATGTATACATCCTTCTAGTGACCTTTCGAATGCCTCACGTAAGAAGGATTTAAATGAGCTTCTCAGACACAAAATAATGGCGTATCTGATCTTAAAATGGGATGTCAAAGTAATAATGTTTTTCCATTCCAAGGGTAAAAAAAAACATAAAAAAATGTTAGCTTGAAATTTAGGAATGGTCCTTTGCAACTTTAACATTTCATATGGCGACAGATGCAGTCTAATGGCCACCACTAGTAATTAAATAAAATAAATTTAAGGCGCGATAACCTCCGAAGAGATCTAAGGCCGTGCTTCTCTTCCAATTTGCGTAGTGCTCTTCTTGATTTTCCCTACAAATTGGCCGGACGGGACCTACATGTTTTATGTCGACTCCAAACGGCATCTGGAAGGCAGATGAGCTTTCACTGAGAGCTTTTCATGGCAGAAATACACCCGGAGCGCCTGCCAAACACTGCCGAGGGGCGACCCCGCTTAGAAAAGTTTTCTTCTAATTGAAAGACCTTATTTCTAAAATTTTGATGTTGCTTTGCCCGGGGTGTGAACCCAGGGCATAAGGTGTGGTAGGTGGAGCACGCTACCATCACACCACGGTGGCCGCCGGTAGTAATTACTACAAGAGTTAAAACTAAAGCAACATTAAATGAATGAAACTATTAATTAACAACACTTACCGATAACAGCATTTTATTAGCGAAATTGTTGCACAGTTGCTGTGCAGGCCATTTAGTGTGGGGCTGTCGGCGTCAAAATAGCAAAAGTGCGGTCTGGTTGAGTATTTGCAATTTAAACCGCAGTCAGGTTTTTTTCTCAATCATAAAATAATACGTGACTCGAATGCCTTATTACAAACATTGCATACTTTTAGGCGCTACAGCGTAAGTAGGAGGGTTTTCCAATGATTTTTTTTTCTGATGAGATACTTTTTTATCTTTTTCACTTCACTTACTTGCAAATTTTTATGTGATGTATTGAACGTTTTTTATAATATTTTTATTTCTTTTTTACTTCTTTTTCATTTCATTATTTATTTCACACTCAAATCTCACCAACAAAGCATATAAATCATTTTCGGAAAAAGTGTTTTTATATTTTTTATTTATTTCACTTTTTACTAGCCACCGCAACATTCACACTTGCATAAGTAACCCGTGAGGTCCGTGACCCATTAAAGCAAAACATAGCAGCCCGGCTTTGTGGAGCGCCTTGACTTCTGGTCCAGAATAGCAGTGATGTGTACGGGCGCGCTTGAAACGTGACGTTAACTCACTCGCAATGTAAAAGCAGCTGTCGGTTTCGAATGATTTATAAGCACGCAAAAGCACAGTTCATTTTTAATACACTTTTAGCTAGAATGTTGAGTTTCTTCTCTATTGTATATAAATATAATGCATTTAATCAACATCAATTTGATTTTTTTCTTAAATCGCCTGGGAATTTAGTTGCTGTTTTCATTTTTTCAATCGCACGCGTTCTACTTACTAACCGCAAGGCGATCGTAAGGACGGCAAAGCACAAAACGTGGAATATCAAATTGCACGCTTCTCGCTGCATGTAGAGCTCGCATTTGATCCATTGCGATTTGCTGTGATTTTATTTTTGTATGTGATATTGTATGTACGTTTATTTGTTTGTAAATATTTTTTCCTCATTCAATATGTTCAGAAATCCTTTCGTTGGTTAGTCTTGCAACCGCAAAACACTACCGACTAAGTAAATTGAGACAGCATTGAGGGAATATACTGTAAAGAAATTAAAGCAAAGCAAAAATAAATTTTAGAAGTTTTTTTTTGTTTTAAAAAAACAATGATACTTGAAATTTTACAGGCAGTAATCAGGCGGAGAGTTAAAACACAGCGCATAAGGAAATTAAAAAAAAACAAGAATTAGAGCAAAGCTACAATAAATTTTGTACCCAGCTAAGGAGTGGTGGCATAAGCTTAACGGACATAAAGCCAATTGACCTTATGACTACTTCAAATGGCCACAAAGTCAATTGAAATTATGACCATATGAAAAGTCACAACGTCAAGTTTGAAATGGTAACAATGTCATCGTTTTTGATATTATGACCATACAGCTTTTTCGCAAAGGCCATAGGGTCAACCCTCTTTACTCTAGTGGACATAGGGTCAATGATTTTGTTTCGCACCTCCATGTCTTAAAATTTTAACAACAACGGTTGAAGGGTTGAACTGGCCGTTCAATAAAGACCTCACATATACTGAATGTGTTCATAGTGTAAAAACGGTTGCAACTCAGTTCCGTTTCATGTTCGCTTTGTTCATCGCATGAAAGGATTTTTTTTTCAAACTTTCGGGTACGGCGGTCATGCTCCTATGTAAGCTTTGGTCCCATTCTTGTGAGAAATCAGATAAACACTGACCCAATTAGGTCCTCACTGAAATAAGAAAATTTATTCAACTAAAAGTTAAAAAAAAAGTTTTCCAAATTTTCGTCTGCGGCGGTTTATTTTCTATATTGTGTTGTTCTTGTTGTTGTTGTTGTTGTTGTTGTAGCGATAAGGACACTCTCCGAAGGTCTTGAAAGGAATGTTATCGATGTTGATAGTCCTTTGCCGATACAGATCCGGTACGTTCGGTAACAAGCACCATAAAAAACTATCCCGACCATCTCTGGAGCGATTTGGTATAAACACATGCAACCTTCTAGGCCATACCGTCCTCCCACCCCCTAGATCCATCAGGAGTTCGTGGTCACCAGAGCCTCGGCTGTTGAAAACAGGATTCGCCACGGGTGTCAGGTTGACAATTGGGTTGGATAAGCTATTAATTGCGCTGGAAACACTCTTCGAAGGGTTGCGCTACACAACCCCTTGAATTAGTTTGGTATTTTAGTCGGCTCTTACGACAGGCATACCTACCGCGGGTTTATTCTTAGCCCCCTAACCCGCTGGGGCCTATTTTATTATTCATTCCGATTTTTCAGATTAGTACTGGACCAGCCTACCTTTCCCAAATTTGCTTTTATTTCAGTGCAAAGTCGGATTAAAAACTGGGTAAGTGAGAATTCGTTTGAAATAATAGGAATATATTCAATTAATAGTCTTACCAATCCTGTGGAAGGTTTTTGCTTCTGTGCTTATATTAAATTGCTGTATGCGCTTATGGTCTTTTTCGCAGAATCGTCATAAAGTCAAAGGAACTTTCTCAAATGGCAATAACGTCAGAGTAAAGGTCATAAAGCCAATTGACCTTTTGTACATTTGGAGTTGTCATAAAGTCAATTGGTCTTATGGCCATTTAAAGTGGTCACAAGGCTATGTAGGTTTCATTAGGTTGAGAGAGCGTGCATAGGAACTTGGCGCACTTCCACGCGTAGAGACTTATGACCATTGCAAGTTAGACAAGAAAAAGTAAATCTTGCAGTAATGAGAACAAGACTAACTACTTTCTGTCATGCCAAAATTAATCGGCGCACTCGGGCCTTGGCAGTAATGTCACCTTTTGGCGCATATAAATTCGAGATTGTGAAAAATGTTGGACTGATTAGGCAATTGAAAAGTGAAGTAAACAAAAAATTCTCCGCACAAGAAAAGGAAGGAAAAGACCCCTACTGAGTTGCAAAAGGCAGGTGAAGGAAGACTTGATCTCCCTTGGTGCTCAAATAGATGTCAATTATCTCGAAGTAACTTGCTGTGCAGATGGCACAAATTCATCCAAATCAAAATACGACTAATAAGAAATGTTAAACTAACCACTTGCTTTTAAGTAGGAGCAAAAGATCCACCTTCGTGCCTTCGACTCTTCTTCCTCCTTTTCTTGATAGCCTCTGGCGAAACAGCTTGTTGATCGCATCTTATCCTGTTGTTTGTGACGTCGGTTTCCGTAGAGCAAAACATGATTCTCGGGCTCAGCGATGTTCATCGTGTATGTGCATCCATCAAGACGTCCATAAGAATCTTTTCTTGCTACCCCACCTATTCCCCTCAGCCCTGGCTTGAGCCAAGCTGGTTCTATGGCTGCGGATCGGCGGTATATTTGGGCTCAACTCACCCCTGGGTATGGCTACTAGATGAGTGAGCGATGCGTGAACTAAAGGTGTTACACATGTTCCTTTATGGTGTACTCCCCCTGAGCCCACGAATCGCCCTATAGTTTTCAGGTTGATACCACTACGCCATTCATCTTGCCACCGTGCACTTATGGAGGCGCTGGTGCCAGTCAGTGAGCCAGCACTTGCCGGGATTCCTCACTGTTCTCATTGCACCCAAGCAAGCGAGCAGTTACCTTAAACTGCCTCTGGAGAATCCTCCCTTGTGAGGAGGCAAAGCATCAGCCTCTGCTTCAACATCGACATTCTAATTACTCTGTCTCTGCGCCTGTAACTATCTTCTGTCGCCTAACAACCGCTGTTGACGCTCAACGTCGTGATACCCCTCGTTGTCCGCTACGATTCCTGGTCCCGCTGTTTAGCTGCTGTAGTCCACCATCATAACAGTTCCCAGCTGTCGCAAAACGTATACCTTCTTTGTTACGACCGTTGGCCGGCCGCGATTACGCAAGCTCGCAACTTTCGGTATGGAAAACCGCTGCCCTCCTAACGTCTCAAGGCGTGTGTGTGCGTGTGTTTCGCACCTAGCTTATAAATACTGTACTTTTATTCGCTGAGCTGTTCTGTAGTAAGAGCTATCAAGCAGACTTTTCCTTACATGCTAGACTGCTATGATATGAATTGCAATAAACCAGCGCCGTGTTTTTTCCCACCGCCCAGAAAAAAAAGCAAGTCGAAAATTAATTTTTTGTACAAATTCAATCGAAATTTGATCTCCTTCCGACCCCTCTTTTGTCAGCCTGTACAGCAAAATGACTAATGATTTTATTGACTAGCTTGCCTTGGCAACCTTTTTCCAGCCCCTGTGCAGATGAGCCGTTTTACCTTTGAGATGTAGAATATTTCAGTTGCATAAAAGCAAAATAAAGTAAAATTTCTCAAAAAACAAGGCATACAAAAATCTGATTTTTTTAATGTTTTCACTCAAGTAAATGTAGCGAGATAAATGGGTTGCACGCAACACTGGCACGAAACGAATCAGCAAAATCGTGTTGTTGGCTTTCCATTAAGCATTCGCAAGTTGTGCTAAGAGCGCGCTTTGTTGGGGAACGAGCAATTTCAAATCCTTCGATGCTTTTCCAAGCCAAGTTTTTAAGCTAAGAAAAAACAGTTTTGTAATTTTTATTTTTGCTTTTTATCTGAAAGAAGTGTGCATAATAGTTTGCATGGGCAGACATTTTTTTTTGGTCGCTCGTCAACTTTGTTTGCCATTTCAACAACTTTTTCTTTCTCACGGTAGACTATTTTTTCAGATGATGGTACTTTTTACATTTTTCCTATTTCTAGAGACTTATTGGGTATGGATTACAACTGAATTTTTTCACATAAGGTTAGCTTGTAATTGCTTAAAAACGAAACGAGGAAGATGTGGATTGCAACAAAGTTCTGAGTAACTGTTATGACTTAATGAGGGTATACTGGTTTAGCAAATTAGATATCTGGAAGCTCTTAAGTAGCGACATTGGCTATCTGAATGCCGATGTGAGAAACCTCACTACAGTGAACTAAACTTTTATTTGGATTCTTAGGTTACAGCGTGAAGGAGCATTATTCATTTTTTTATTTTTTAAACGGTTTTATTTAGGTTGACTTGACAGGCTGCACGGCCTACCGGCCAGCGCGAATTTTGTAATTAAAATTTAAGTAACTTCCCGATAAGCTACAAGCTTGAAACTTGGAATATAGTTGAGAACCCGATGACAATGCAATAATAAAGAAAAAAATCGCCGCTAGGTGGCGCAAGGATCGAGATATTCACAAAAATCGTATTTGTGGTCCGATTTCGCTCATATTTGGAACACATAATACATACAAGAATAGAAAGCGACCTATGAAAAAATCGCCGCTAGATGGCGCATGGATCGAGATATTCACAAAAATCGTATTTGTTGTCCGATTTGGCTCATATTTGGAACACATAATAAATACATGAATAGAAAGCGACCTATGAAAAAAATCGCCGCTAGGTGGCGGAAGGATTGAGATATTCACAAAATCTTATTTCTGGTCTGATTTGGCTCATATTTGGAACAAATATTACATACAGTCCTGTAGAAGTGACAGCAAAATACTTTGGAGTTCGAGGAGGGACAAGCATACGTGGCGCAGAGTCGAGTAAAGTCTTTGGAAGGATTATGTATTGAGGACTTAAATTCTAACAAATTGTCAGGAAATAGTCATTGTAATAATGAGTCACTAAATGAACTAAAAGAATGAGAAATAATAGGCAATTAAATAAAGACTAAAAACTTGAAAATAAAAGAATAAAAAAAATTTTTAAGTTAAACGATTTTATTGAAAACAATACTTACATGAAGTGCTAATAATACTAAAAGCTAGAAATAATTAGGTAGGCCCTAAGTACTAGTCATCACACTCCTCATCAATCTAGGGCGTTGATCAGACAATTAAAGTAAAAGCGTTGGACGCGTCAAATTTCTATTGATAGTCATAAGTAATACCAACTGAACCTTAATTAAGTTATGTTACGCCTTATGTTTTTAGAAATTCCACGCGTCCAACGCTTTTATTTAATTGTCATATCAACGCCCTAGATTGGTGAGGAGTGTGATGTCTAGTACTTAGGGCCTACCTAATTATTTTCTAGCTTTTAGTATTATTATTACTTCATGTAAGTATTGTTTTCAATAAAACCGTTTAACTTAAACAATTTTTTTTTAATTTTTTATACTGAAATTTCACTACCAAAATTTGAATTTATGTGCTCCAAAGTATGCTGACGTCTTCTACCGGGAAATTAATTTTTGTACTGAAATTTCACTAACAAAATTTGAACTTATGTGCTCCAAAGTATTTTGATGTCACTTCTACCGGACTGTATATAATATTTGTTCAAAGAGCCAAATCGGACAGACAAGTACGAGTTTTTGAATATTTCAATTTTTGCGACACCTAGCGTGATTTTTTTTACTAAAGCGGTTTCTATTTCTGTATGTCAAATATGATTTCCAAATATGAACTTTGTGAATATTGGATCCTTGCGCCACCTAGCGTCGATTTTTTCATATGTCGCTTTCTAGTCATGTATGTATTATGTGTTCCAAATATGGACCAAATCGGACCACAAATACGATTTTTGTGAATATGTCGATCTTTGCGCCATCTAGCGGCGATTTTTTTCATAGGTCGCTTTCTATTCTTGTATGTATTAAATAAAAAATAAATGTAAGGCGCGATAACCTCCGAAGAGATCTAAGGCCGAGCTTCTCTTCCAATTTGCGTCGTGCTCCTCTTGATTTCCCTACAAATTGGCCGGACGGGACCTACATGTTTTATGCCGACTCCGAACGGCATCTGCAAGGCAGATGAGTTTTCACTGAGAGCTTTTCATGGCAGAAATACACCCGGAGCGCTTGCCAAACACTGCCGAAGGGCGACCCCGCTTAGAAAAATTTTCTTATAATTGAAAAATATTATTTCTAAAATTTTGATGTTGCTTTGCCCGGGAGTTGAACCCAGGGCAGTACGGTGTGATAGGCGGAGCACGCTACCATCACACCACGGTGGCCGCCATTGTATGTATTATGTATTCCAAATATGAGCCAAATCGGACCACAAATACGATTTTTGTGAATATCTCGATCCTTGCGCCACATAGTGGCGATTTTTTCATAGGCCGCTTTCTATTAATGTATGTATTATGTGTTCCAAATATGAACCAAATCGGACCACAAAGACGATTTTTTAAATATTTCGATCCATGCGCCACCTATCGGAGTTTTTCTTTTTATTGCATTGTCATCGGTTTCTGAACTATATTCTAAGTTTCAAGCTTGTAGCTTATGGGGAAGTTACTTAAATTTCAACTAAAAAATTCGTGCCAGCCAGCCAGCCTGTCAAGTCAAGCTAATAAAACCGTTTAAAAACCGATTAGTGAGTGCAAGTATATAGTTATATCCTTAGATAAATATTTCGTAAACCGTTTGAGAATTTTGGGCATATGAAAAGGTGAATGACATAAAGGAAAGCAATTTTGCACAGCATACTCTGACTGAAAAGTTTCGTAACTGAAATAGATAGCAATCCGAAATAGAATCAATATTAATTTTGTTGTTTTATCGGCCCACTGATTTGTAAGATCGCGGGTTCGAATCGAGCTCAAAAAAAATTATTGTTGGGACTTCAGTTCGACTCGTACCCGCGAGTAAATGTTAGGTTTTTTATGAATCTTATAAAACCAAGAGAAAAAGACTTAGAGAGTTCACTAAAAAAAATTAGAAACCAAATTAGAGTATTAGAAAGAAAAAGAGGAAGGGAGAGCAATTCTGTAGACACTTAAGGCAGCGGCAAAATGAAATTTTTCATATAGATGCGTTTAACACAAGCTTATGCATTCCAGTAACATCCAGTAACAACCACAATCAACCAAGATGTTGCGTTTATAAATATAAAGGAATTTCAGACCTAGCAATTGAAGTTTATCTCGCTCTGCCTATTCACATACAAAATTTTGGAAAGCACTGTTATAAACATTCTCCCTACTTATATAACAAAAATATTTGCTAACATATTTTGTGTCGTATTTGTTATATTGCAGTTTTTAATTGCGAACAATGTTAGAAATGTTACCAACGAGTGGGAAAAATAATTTCGCTTGCAAAGTGTGCCAGCACCCTCAGCCAAAGCAAATGTTAAATTCTTCTTATTATGCTTTCCTTGCAACAAAATTTGCAAGTTGGCCACTTGTTCATGTCAGATGGCGCCTGTGTCACTAAATCTACCGTTCTCCATAAAATACGTGCAATCTACTCATAATGCGTAAGATTGAGTTAAACGCATCTATATGAAAAAATTACTTACATGACGGGCTTTTAACCAGAAGCTCCACTAGGTTAAAACAAGTTGGGTGATTGAGTGATTTGGCAAACCCTGTGAGAGTATAAAAAGCTTCTCACCATAAAAAAGTGAAAAGATATTGAGGAAAAATTTAAAAATAAGTAGCACGCCACATATTTCATGAAAAAGGACACATAATTAATGTTGTAAGTTACCAAAATCAAGAATGGTTATGAGCTAAAAATGCTAAAACAACAGCATATACTCATTAGTAACTCTTACTTTTTTTTACTTTTTTCTTATAAATTATATGTAAATACTTATTTGTTATGATAAAAGGCAGAGCAATTATAAATGCGGTAATTGCAGTAAGTTTTGTAGTTGCGTAAAGAAGTTAAATTAATTCAAATTAATAATGCTTGAAATGTAAACAGGAGAAGAGATTTTTGTAGAGGATATCATTAATTATTTTCATTGCATGACATTCATGTTTAACTAAAGATTCCAGTTTATATGCATGCAAGACCGTAGAGCAGAACGTTTTTCGCAAGGGGGTTACACAAAAGTATTATACAAATATTTTGCAATGAAATTGAGGGAGGTCCTACAGAAGCTACATCTACTCACTTTTGTTAGTCGCGTGTGAGATGAAGATGTGCGGTAAAGAACAGGTTGCTTTTCTAAAACGCTAGCGGTTTTTGTTTAACGTCATATACAAGGCGAATACATAATCAGGTGTTATCCCAACAGCAGATTGCTTATTTTAATTATTTTCCATACAACGCCTTGTACAACAACATGTCAGTTAATTGAAATCAATGAAAATTTTTCTTTTGACTTGACATTCTTCTGGTTGGCGAATTGGTTGAATTCGCTTTGCCATCACCTTGCATGGCCTTGGTCATATATGTTTGAAAGTCCCCTTTAAAACCCCTTTTCTAAAATAAATTTTTTAACAAAAATATTCTCTAACAATTCAGTGAGGGTCGCTACTAAGTAAACGTAAACTGTAGGTTTGAACCTGTAGTACAAAATGCTTTGAAAAAATAAAAGGCCAATTTGCAAATCTTTTGTTACTCCATAATACAGCACTATTTGATTGCAATCAGAAAGTACAACAAATATTGTAATCACCTTAGATTGTAATCAGGTGTAATTGTGTTTTTTCTGATTGTGCAAATTAGAATCTTCAATCATTTCTGAGTATTTGAATGCATCACGTTTTCCTAACAATCGTTGATTGTACAAAAATTACAAGCTACAATAATTCATATTTGTTATTCAGTAGTAACAATTTTGTAAACTATTATATGATTGCACATTTGATGATTGCAATTATGACATTTGTTTGTGACTTTAAATTCATTACAATCAGTTGATTCCAAATGAAGTGCTTACAATCAAGTTGATTGTGGATTATAAGTCTTACAATCACAAAAATAATAATGAAATTTTATTGCAGTCGAAAAGGAAGGGTAATCGTTGATTATAAATTAAAATTATTGTAAATTTTTACAAATTTTTCAAATAAATTTTTAACAAAATATTCTCTAAACAATTCAGTGAGGGTCGCTAAGTAAACGTAAACTGTAGGTTTGAACCTGTAGTACAAAAATGCTTTGAAAAAATAAAAAGCTAATTACAAATCTTTTTTACTCCATAACACAGTATTTAATTTGATTGCAATCACAACGAACAACAAATATTGGAATCACCTTAGATTTTAAACAGGTGTAATTGTCTGTTTTCAGATTGTGAAAATTAGAATCTACAATTATTTCTGAGTATTTGATGCCATCACGTTTTTCTAACAATCGGTGATTGTACAAAATTACAAGCTACAATAATTCATATTACTTAATCAGTAGTAACAATTTTGCAATAGTATGCGATTGCGACATTTGATGATTGCAATCATGGCATTTGTTTGTGACTTTAAATTCATTACAATCAAGTTGACTCCAAACGAAGTGCTTACAATCAAGTTGATTATAGATTGTAAGTCTTACAATCACAAAAACAATAATGAATTTGATTAGAGTCAAAAAGGGAAGGGAAATCGTTGACTATAATCAAATTATTGTAAATTTTTTACAGATTTGAGTAAGTTTAAACTGCCCGCGAGAATCTAAATAGACTAAATGAGTCCACATTGTTACCAGAATTTTTTAACGATCAAACCTAAACACCCTATCAAAAACCAGTACCTATGTCATAAAATAATGTCGTCCTCTTGACAAATACTAGAAGCTTTCGAGGACCTATTCTACTTGCTGCATCTAGATCTGATAGGTATACCCCTTTTAATATGCAACGGGAGCCTTGTGAGTGCAAGGTACCAGCACAAAACGTGCCCATCGTTTCCTCTGCAACCGCGCTCCTACTCGCTATCAGTGTCTGAGCCTTATTTAAAAGCATGTGACGCCAGAAGACAGTGTCCAGTGAGAATACCCGTCGTGAGTTTATCAGTCTTCTCTTTTCATTGTTACGAGTAAATTTGTTAGTGCCTAAGGTTGTAAGACCTACACATGATCATCAACACTTTCAGCTACGTCTTTCCCTCTGTGTCAAGCATGTGCAATACTCGCCTTCCCTTAACCTCGCCCAATCAAATTGGGACGTCGACGGAGCAAGTTTCCAGAGATATGCACGCTTTTGTGGCTACCTCATCTGCATTTTCATACAGATTTGTCAACACATTATAAGATTTTAGCTTAGTCTCATAAAATTTTGATATACATAGTATGAAAGAGCGATTGTCCTCAACCGCTTCTCAAAAAAGTCTTGGTTTAAAACAATACCAGTTCTAAGAAAAACCTGTTTCCGCAAACCTTAGCCAATTTCGAAAACGTCATCGGTTGGAAAAAAGTAACCGGCTCGAAAAGGTGAGCGTCCAAAAAATAACTCCAAAAAGGTGCTGCTTTCGAAAAACTGGTTTGCAAGAATTTAATCAGTTTCAGAAACGACAAAGCTTCGAAAAAACGTCTAAAACGATAACGGGCTCTTAAAAGTGGCCACTTTCAAAATAGTAGGCTACTTTTCGAAAAAAATAACCAGTTTATTTTTGAACTCGAAAATATGAAAGTTTCAAATGAGTAACGGGTTCCCAAATAGTAAGTTTAAAATAAAACCAATTCCGAGAAAGTAACCGGTTCCGGAACAGTATTTGTATAAACAAAACAAAGTAGCGACAAGCAAAATGTAGCAGATACCGAAATAATAACCAATTTCATATTAGTAATCGGTTTCGAAGTGTAACCTACTCTAAAACAAGTAACCGGTTCTCAAATACGTAACTTATTCTAAAAAGGCAAGGGTTCTTAAAAATGTACGGTTCAGGACAGTATCCGTGTTTAAAGAAGTAACCGGTTCTACAAAACCGTAGATAAGTAAATTTGAAAGCACAATTTCTCACTTTAGAAGCGGTTTATTCCTCGCCCCTCCACCCCCATCAAATCTACGCCAAGAAGCCGCCGTTGAGTGATGCTAGCGTACTCCGCTTAAAACTTCGAAGGTCCTGGACTCAAGTCCCGAGCAAAGCAACATAAGCCATTTGATAAAAGCATTTTTCAATTAGAAAACAAGTTTTTAAGCAGGGTCGTCACTCGGCAGTGGTTTAGCAAGTGTATTTCGGCCATTAAAACCTTCCCAGTGAAAATGCGTCTGCCTTGCAGCTGCCTTTCGAAGTCGGCACAAAACTTTCAGGTCCGTCCCGCCAATTGGGTGAAAAACCCAAAAAAGAGAACGACGCAAATTGGAAGAGAAGCTCTGCCTAAATTTTCTTTACGGTAAATCGCACCAAGTATTGTTTTTTGTTCTACACATTATGAAGCCCGGATCCCAAAATCTACATCCCCCTTTAATACAGCCTTGTGTGTATGTATATTTTAAAGTACTTATAAATGACTTTCTGCCGTTTTACTACTCAGAAATTGTCGCGCACCAAGGCACGAAATCAAATGAATTGCTGTACACATGCGCATAACTTATGTAATATTTTACACACACACATACATATGCGCTTGCAATGCATTCCTTCCGGCATACATAAAAACCCACAAACAAGTATAACTACATTTTGCACAGAGCAATGGCTGCAATGAGAATTGAAAGTAAGAAGTTCGCACCAAGAAAAGTACGAGACAATTTTATTATTGCTTCCTTTATCTCCATCCAACCCCATATACTTCTTTGCTATGCGTTGATATTTTATACACACACCAACAAATCACACACGCAAAAACACATACAACCGAAATAAATAAGATAAATGGCAATGCCATTGAAATCGTGGAGCCCTATAGAGTCTGAATGTGAAATGAAGAAACCCTGCTAGACAGCTATCAGTCATTTGAGGTATCAATTGACAGATATGGCTGATGGAAATTTACATCACAGCGTAAAGCAAGTTTCTATCAGGTTGTTACAAGCGACATGACAAACCTGATGTAAACATTTGGTATACGTGTATGCATACACATACATACCATGGTTTTCCATAGGAATAAAAGGAAAACTTTATGCGAGTTTAGTGATGTCAAAAATTCTCGTTAATGTGTTGGAGTTCCCGTGAGCTCTGTCTAGCAGGGCAGTGTATGAAGAAGTTGCAGCAGCAGCGTCATCTGTTACCGTAAACTAACAACAACAACAACAACACGCAGGAGCCAAGTGTGTCTATGCTTCATCAAGTATTTCCTGTTTACGACGTTTTTAATGTAACGCCACGCTCGTGATGTCGACAAGAACGTTGATGCGCACAAATACTGCGACAGTTTCATTTACTATTCATGGCTATTAAATTTGTTTGTTAGCGCTCCTTAGCCAAAAAAAAATGCTACAAATAGTCGTAATAGCGAAATGTGCCGTTTGGAATGTGACTATATTCGTTGTCGTTTGTTTGTTTTAATGTTTCAAGTTTTTGAAATTTATTTTTATTTTAGCTAGTCATAAATTATAAAGGAGATGAAAATGGCAATATATAATAAAATACATAAAAGAATAAAAGATGATAAAAAAAATTTTAAGGACTACCTTTATATAAATGGACCAAAAATAGAAGGCAATTTTTCCTTAATACAGATATAGTCTTGTTGATTTTGACTAAAAACTTTAGCGGTAGCTCTTGTAAAAGAATTTTGAGATTTAAAACTATAAAGGTGGAGCGCAATCTATATTAAGGCAAACCATGTACTTGGGATTAACTAATTGATTATTTAAATCTAGCACGCGATCTACCTTTATAATTTTAATCCCAAAATTCTTTTACAAGAGTTACCGCTAAAGTTTTTTAGTCAAAATTCAACAAGACTATGTCTGTATTAAAGGAAAAATTGCCTTCTATTATTTGGTCCATTTATATAAAGGTAGTCCTTAACATTTTTTTATCATCTTTTTATTTTCACTTTTTTAGTGGTGCCTGCAAAAAGGCTTTTGGAATTTTGGAGCTCACCGGGAAGTTACTTAAAAATCGATTGCAAGATTCCCCTAGATTTTCAAGGATTTGCAGTTATCTTGACTAGCGCGTCTCCTAGCGGAACTTTGTTTTCTATAAGTTGTAATGTCACCAGGCCTCTAACTAAGTGCCAAGTTACAAGTTTCTAGGTAACCGGGAAGTTAGTTAAAAATGGATTGAAAGATTCCCAAATCAAAACTAATTTTCTTAATATTTCGATCCATGCGCCACCTAGCGATTTTTTTTAGATAAAATATTGCATTTTCACCGGGTTCTGACTCACGGCGCAAGTCTCATATCTCCAGCTCACCGGGAAGTTACTAAAAAATCGATTGCAAGATCCCCTCGTTTTCCAAGGATTTGTAGTTATCTCACTTAGCGCGCCACCTAGGGGAATTTTGTTTTCTATAAATTGTATTGTCACCAAGCCTCGAACTGTGTGCCAAGTTTCAAGTCTCTAGGGAAGTTAGTTAAAAATGGATTGAAAGATTCCCAAATCGAAACTAATTTTCTTAATATCTCGACCCATGCGCCACCTAGCGAAATTTTTTTGATCAAATATTGCATTGTCACCGAATTCTGACTCACGGCCCAAGTTTCAGGTTTCTAGCTCACCAGGAAGTTACTTAAAAATCGATCGCAATATTCCCTGCGTTTTTTCAGAGATTTTCAGGGATTTTCGTTTATCTCGATTCGTCTGCCACCGAGCGGCATTTTGTTTTCAACGAATTGTAGTGCTATCGACTCACAAACTACGTGCTAAGTTTCAAGTCTCTGGATCACCGAGAAGTTAGTTAAAAGTCGATCGCAAAATTTCCATTTTAAAATTAATTTTCTGTATATCTCTATCCGTGCGCCACCTAGCGGATTTTTTTTCACTTGCATTGTAGTGTCTCCCAGATCTGAACTATGCTCTAAGTATCAAGTGTCTAGCTCAACGGGAAGTTACCGAAAAAGACTTTTCCGTGGGTCAAAAATTCGTATGGAAATGAGGGGACAAACACGAAAGCGACTTAAGATAAAGGTTTAAATATAAAAAAAGGAGGACGCTTCTTTAAATTTTTTTTTAATTTGATGCTGCAGACTACAAAGATAACGTGGTATTTTGTAACCTTGAATTTTTGAATTTGAAGAAATGTAAAGAACGTAAAAAGTTTTCGGGTTAAGGTACGACAGAATATTCTGACAAATATTTATAAGTTTGGATCAAATTCACTGCACACATATGGAAAAAAGAGGCAAGGTAGCTACAGGCAAATGTGCAGAAGGGACAAAAGGAATGGCGTTCGTGTATTGAAAGGAATGAGAGGCATAATATAGAGGAATATTCTGAAATCCCGCCATGAGTGGTTCACAGTTAACAGAAGTTCTGCGTAGAAGAGACAAGTTGGCTCTACCAGAGGAAAAAGAATTCGCGTTAGTGCGGCAAGCTATTCGATACTGTTAATTATTTTGGAATGATTTTGTGTCAGCCACAGTCAATTTTGATTTTAACCGGTTTCGATGTTATGTCATTCTTTGGGGGAAAATTCACACTCAAAGAGCAAGTGTTCGGGTGAAATTTTGATTCAGTCGATTTAAGGTATGAAAATTGTTATGTTTACTAGTCTTGAGTTAAAGTTAACGAGCCGTATCAACAGAAATCAGCTGTTCTATCAATCAATTAAAATGTACAGCTGCGCTGCCATCTGGCATATGGGAGCAACTGCCGGTAATGCAGTGCAAATATTCACAATAGTGACATAGTACAAAGAGATTTCTTTATGTGCTCACAATCGTTTATTTTTAACAAACTATTTTAATAAAATATAGCTAAACAAAGCATTACGACCAAAATTTCCCAAAGCTAGCTAATAGCCCGAATCTTCATCGTTACAACCAAAATTTTATTTATAGATTTGTATTCCAAATAAGAGCGAAAAAGAGACCCGTACGTAAAAACAGCAAATAGAAATAATATATATGATGATTATTGCTACTCAGCACTTAAGCGCCAAATGCAACAAATTTGGGAATAATTGACTTAACTGACATAAGCGCTACAGTATGACAGAGAAATCCCATACACTTGGGAAATCATAGAGAATGCTAGATTTATGGAAAGATAAAAGAGTAGTTGCCGAATACTCATAGTCCCACTGCAATAATAACACCGGCACATAAAAATAAAAAAGTGGTCTTTACATGTGACTAAACCTAAACAAAAACAACCCAAACATTTTTTAGATATTTAATATTAATTTTTTTTACTTTTACGTTTATTTTGGCTTGGCTGTTCAATTAATTGGGACAACAAAAACTTTGTTTACTAAAATTTTATAAATTAAGCAAAGGCATGAACTATCTTCAAAATCCCAGCTTTGTGCACTTTGCGCTAAAAAAATATGTAAATAGACAAAAGCTAAACAATTAATCTCAACCGTATTATTTTAGATCCCAAATGCTTTCATTTAAAGAAAAACACATTCAAATCGGGTGACAAATACAGATTGTAGCGCGGCTTAAATCCTACATATTAATATTGAACTAGAGCTGTGAACTGCATCCGTATTTTTCAACTATCCAGATAAACCGGATATTCGAATAACCGGATAGCTAAGCAAAAATCCGGCTATCAGGATATCCGAATTCGTAAATGGAAAATCCGGATATCCGCTCTTCGGATATTCGGATACGTAAATGGAAAATCAGGATATCCTTATGTCCGGTTACTGGAATATAAAGGTTTAATATCTGCATATGAGAATTGAATGAAGCAAACATCGAAAAATTATTCACAAAATATGTTTGCATATTATTAATGTCAAAAATTAAAAAGCTACAATTTTACAAACAAGTGCAAATAAGAACAGTGCCATTTGTTTATATTGTGAAAAAACGCTACAAAACACAGGATCGACATCAAGTCTATGGAGCCATTATCGGGGTTTCCATCTTCAAGAGAACGGTATGGACGCAGCATTTCTATCTGAATCTGCGCCAGAATATAAGCCGAGTAGCAGTTCATCACAAAGTAATTTTGATCACAATGTTCAGAACCCTCAATGAAGAAAGTTCGAACATCACACGTAGCTCAAACTGTTCGCAATAAGTATATGTCCAAAGAAGGTCAAGAGATAATAACACAAGCCTTGGCTAATATAATTGCTGTGGACTTATTGCCTATTTCATTGGCGGAATGTGATTGATTCAAGAAGTTTGTTAATTTCCTCGAACTAGAGTATGTTATTCCTTGTCGCAAACAACTTCCGGTAGAATTCAAGCAATGCATAACCGTGAAAAAGAGAAAGAAAGAAAGAAAAATCTCAGTTCAGTATCTGATATAGCTTTGACCACTGATTGCTGGACATAAAGAGCCACCCGATCCTATATGGGACTTACAGCGCATTATTTAGATTCTAATTGGACTACTCGCTCATATAATTTGCTCACCGAAGAAATGACTGAAAGCCACACAGCTGAGAATTTAGAAGACTCGCTTCGAGATGGCATGGAAGAATGGGATATCAAAGAAAAAGTCACAACTATTGTACACGGCAACGCGAAAAAAATAAGAAATGCTTTTCGAGATTTGAGCCCTGACATAACCAGTCATTCATGCAGTGCACATACACTTCAATTGAGTGTTAATTTAGGAATGAAACTACCGGAAAGTTATGGAGTCATCCATAAGGATTCGAAACTGGTGATGAGTTTCAATCATTCGAGTAAACGTACATATGCTCCCGAGAAACATTTAATACAAACTGAAAAGACAGTTCAAAAAATAATCCAAAGTTGTCCAACTAGATGGAATTCAGTTCTTTTTATGTTGGAAGGAGTTAAAGAGCTTAGATCTTCTATTGTTGCAGTAATTACTGATCCTTCAATTTTCAACAACAAGGCCGCTCAAAATATCGCAATTTCGGACAGTGACTGGGATGCAGTTGATGTTCTAATCGATTTACTCACCCCTTCCGAAATTGCGACAAATGTGCTTAGCAGTGACAGCGAGATTACGATTTCTAAAGTGAAACCCATCATTCATAAAATTATTAACAAGCATCTGAAATTTAAAAACACTGATACGAGAATGGCAAAACATTCAAAGAAAAAGTAGCCGCAGACTTGAGAAGACGTTGTTCTTTCAAAAACATTGAAGATCCATCTCTGGAAAATATCAGTATTGTAAATATGGCGAGCTGTCTTGATGCTAGTTTCAAACAGTTGAAGCACGTTGAGACCGATGCTTTTCGTAACAAAATAAAAAATCATGTGGAAAAAATTTACAGTTAAATGGTTACTGCTGATATGAATGCCCAAGAAGAAGCTCCAGAAAACAGAGATCTCAAGGCCATGGATATACTCCTAAATGATAATGACAGTGGCACAAGGGAGAAAGACGAGTTTCAGCGCTACTTATTCGAAGAATAAATAAACCACAATCTCAGTGCCAGCTCTTCATAAATCCGGATATCCGGATAATTTCACAAACTAATATTAACCGGATATCCACGTCGTCCGGATTTTATCCGTGTCAACGAATATCCGTATGGATATCCGGATATTCGAATATGGGGATAGTCTCAGCCCTATATTGAACCAATCTAAGTAGAAGCCAAAAGTAAAATCAATACTGCTCGCTTCTTATTTCATCCTTAAAAAATCGGAGCTCGAATGCAAATAAATAGATACTTCGAATTCTCATTCAAAACATCTAAATAACTACACTAGAAATTACCTTAATTTAGTTGAACAATTTTAGTTTTATTTTCATACTCGCAATTTCTGTACTTCTAACTTTTTACAAATATCTCGAGAGTTTGAGGTGTATAGGTAATTCTGACCAAAAATTTGAAGTCAGTGCCCTGACATACATACATACATACCAGTACATGGTACTGGTCCCTTCAACAGACCATTTTTTTCTTTGTTTTGTGCCGGTGTAATTTATATTAACTTTCATATGACGTTGGTACATAAAATGTTGCTCATACGCCATGGTGCGTCAACACAACACATAGATTACACTGGTTTAAGCGTTTATATACTCAGTCGAGCATAGTACACAGAGTACATATATTAACTTATTCGCCTAACGGTACATTGTAACGCCAAAAGCAAGAAATGTAGCTTATAGGAAAGCCGCCATGTCTGAATTTGGTTTCCTCTCAAAACGTATAGGGTTATCCCAACGACATCGTCAGAATTGGTTAGGACCTCTACGAGACCATGGATCCCTTCATAATACTACTTATCCATGTATTCCAAACCCCTAAGTCGCTTTTAAAAATGAATAGGGTTATTCTTTTCAAAAAACTGTTGATTGGATACACTTTTTTAGTTTTGCCAGTTTTTTTTTAATAAAAATCGTGAAAAAAATAAATAATTTTGCTGAAAGTTTTAGGTAAGTTACAATTATTTTGATATCTTTTAGCAAAGTTCATAAATTTAACTGTGCATTTCTTTCTTCTCATATGATAGTCCAAGTTGCAGTTATATGGCTTAGAGGTTTACGAAGATCACTTTATCGGTGGCGATGGCGTGGCCATCACATAAGCTATAGGACTACGAACTTCGAACTCATATCTTCGCCGACGTCACTTTCCTAGAAGCTCTAGGTGTATCTTCGAAGACTTTCTAACGATTTTTTTTTCACGCTATGCTGCCGAGCACTACCTGAGAAATACCTTGAAACGTTAGGGAGTAACTATTCGGCCAAGGATGCTGCCCTCGAAATCATGAGCAGTCCAAGTGGATATCATTTCGTAACTCATGGGCGAAAATATTATAATCCTACATAAATTAAATTTTACAAGGACCCTGGATAAATTTTTTTAAATGCAGATTAAAATTTGCAGATGTTTGCGTTCGAAACATTGATTTCAATAGCCTTCATTAAACCAAAACGTCATTTTAGAATGAAAGTCGACCGATTTTAAGTTGAAAGATTTTAAGGTTATATGCCCCGTCCAAACTGTTGTTTTCCGGCCTTTTGATACAAGAATTCATTATGAATAACTGCGTAGCTTCAGTTTTTAGACTAGTTCGTCTATCGCCTACGTTAGGATAGTAGGACACCACTTTCACCAATTTAAGTGTTCTTCCGAAGGACAAAGCCTCACCTGGTAAATATATTGCGGCGAATGTTGACATCACTAGGCTGTTAGTAAATACATAATCGCAAGAACAAAAAACAGCCAGCAGCGACACTTATGTAGAAGGCAACGAAGAGATATCTCACACACACAGACGTAGTCATCAGCCGAAGTAGTTACTCACACACATACACGCATATGGCTATAAGAAAAGGCATCAACTACAAATATACATGTATATAGCTGTTAACCAAGCATGAGGTACAAATTTTCTCGAACTGATCGCGAAATGATTAGACCTTAGGAGAAATGGGTGAACGAGAAAACCGAGAGTATAAAAACAGCGCAAGCTTAAGAATCAATAATCAGTTTGATTTAAACACGCGAGTTAGTTGCGAGGTGAAGTATAATTGTACTATTCCCAAAGTAGGCTTATAAAGACCATTTTGCAATACAGAATATTGAAGTTATTTATTCGACAGTTCAGCGATTCGAACCATAGTTGAAGGTTTCGAATAACCGGAATTTCCAAAAGTTCTTTACAATATGTACCTACGTATTCACATACTTAACAGGAGTCGTAACGTGTAGGTGCTATCTAAACTTGGTTGATAGGCTAGAATCAATGTGATTCACTCCAAGTGACTAGTTGGGATAGGGACCGCCAACTATAGGAAATGTCAAACTGGGAGACTTGGGTGTTGTATAATGGAGTGTTAAAATCAAAATTAACATTTCACGTGCTATTTTATATCAAAATCATCAGTATCGAAAAAAATTTGATTGAGCCATGTCCTTCCCTCCGTCCGTCCGTCCGCTAAGACGATAACTTGAGGAAATTTTGAGGTATCTTGATGAAATTTGGTATGTAGGTTCCTGGGCACTCATCTCAGATCGCTATTTAAAATGAACGAAATAGGACTATAACCACGCTCACTTTTTCGATATCGAAAATTTCGAAAAACACAAAAAGTGCGATAATTCATTACCAAAGGCGGATAAAGCGATGAAACTTGGTAGACGAGTTGAACTTATGACACAGAATAGAAAATTAGTAAAATTTTGGACAATGGACGTAACACCACCCACTTTTAAAAGAAGGTAATTTAAAAGTTTTGCAAGCTGTAATTTGGCAGTCGTTGAAGATATCAGGTTGAAATTTGGCAGGAACGTTACTCTTATTACTATATGCATGCTTAATAAAAATTATTAAAATCGGAGAACGACCACGCCCACTTTCAAAAAAAGTTTTTTTAAGTCATTTTTTAACAAAAAATTTAATATCTTTACAGTATATAAGTAAACTAGCAGACCCGGCAGACGTTGTTCCGCCCTAAATTTAGTATATCTGCATACATTTTAATAAGCTTTTCCATCTAACTCTGCCCTTGCCCCTCTACACTTTTTCCTAATCTTTGTATTCACTCCTCCATCCGTATTTTTCGCTTCATCTATCTCCATCTTCGTCTCATTCTATCTCTTTCTCAGTCTCCTTCTCCTTCTCTCTTTTCTCTTCTCTCAAGTTTTTCTCATTCTTCTTCATATCTTATTGCCAGTCCCAGAGGGTGGTATGTATTTTGTTCCAGTCCCATTCCGAGTCTCAGTCCCAGTCCCACTCCGAGTCTCAGACTCAGTCCCTGTCCTAGTCCCAGTCCCAGTCCGTCTCTGGTCTACTTCCCGGAATAAAGCATCGTAAATACTAATATAGGCAAATTTATATACCAATTTCGGGCAAATCGAATAGGACATATGTAAATAAGTAAGTGGTTATTATTAGTTCATGTCTTTATTTCGGTTTCGCATGCATATTCATCAGTTTTGCCAGGTTGATGCGACTAAATCGAATATCACAATGAAAATTACTTTAAAGCACTCATCAACAGTTTTCATTTGATATCGATATGTATAAACACATACTAGGGGTGCCCGGGTCCACTTTTTGTTCTATATCTCGAGACCCTAGTCACCAATATGTATCCTGGTCCACTTCCCGGAAGAAAAATTATCCGACATTTTATTCTAGATATAACGCTACCTACATACCAAATTTCAGGCAAACCGAGCCATATATATGATAGTTTAGAATAAATCGGTCCCTGGTCCACTTCCCGGGAAAAAAAAATTTCACAAACACTCTCCGGGTTCCTACTAAGTTATCCTGAAAATTTGAATAAAATCGGCGTGGTAGTTTTCGGAGTCCATAAGCCTCATACAAGCATACAAACATATAAACATATGTACATACATACATACATACATCCTATTTCCTATTCCTTCCGCTCGGCCGTTAACACGATAATTTGAGCAAAAATCGATATATCTTTACTAAAGTCAGTTCACGTACTTATCTGAACTCACTTTGTATTGGTGTAGAAAATGGCCGAAATCCGACTATGACCACGCCCACTTTTTCGATTTCGAAAATTGCGAAAAATTAAAAAAATGCCATAATTCTATACCAAATACGAAAAAAGGGATGAAACATGGTAATGGGATTGGTTTATTGACGCGAAATATAACTTTAGAAAAAAACTTTGTAAAATGGGTGTGACACCTACCATATTAAGTAGAAGAAAATGAAAAAGTTCTGCAGGGCGAAATCAAAAGCCCTCGGAATTATGGCAGGAATACTGTTCGTGGTATTACATATATAAATAAATTAGCGGTACCCGACAGATGATGTTCTGGGTCACCCTGGTCCACATTTTGGTCGATATCTCGAAAACGCCTTCACATATACAACTACCACAGCTCCCTTTTAAAACCCTCATTAATACCTTTAATTTGATACCCATATCGTACAAACAAATTCTAGAGTCAGCCCTGGTCCACCTTTATGGCGATATCCCTAAATGGCGTATACCTATAGAACTATGGCCCACTCCCTCTTAAAATACTCTTTAATACCTTCCATTTGATACACATGTAAAACAAACACATTCCAGGGTTACCCTAGGTTCATTTTCCTACATGGTGATTTTCCCTTATTTTGTCTCCAAAGCTCTCAGCTGAGTATGTAATGTTCGGTTACACCCGAACTTAGCGTTCCTTACTTGTTTTTATATAACTTTTAAACGGTTAGAAAGAGTTAAGTTTCGCAATTGAATTCTTATAAGTGGCAGTGATGCGCATCCGTTGATATCCATTTCGACTATATCAGACCAATTTTCCACGTGAACAATAAATGGCCTAGACAGTCTTAAATGAGTAGAAAATATAGTACAGCGCCGATACTTTTGACCTTCGGCGACGGCGTATATCTCTAATATGGCTACAAACATTTTTGTGAATCTATAACACTGGCCATCATTCATTGGTTCTGGGCCGAAGATTTCTGCAGTAATTTATTCTCGGGTTTTCGAGAACTACCCACAAAGCTCACAAAGCAAGCACATGCCTGTCAAATGTGGGTTTTGATAGGAAGCAACTATGTGTTTATCCATCTTGGGATTTATCTACGACGCGTCATGCATACCAACATGTTCCATCCATATCAAATGTAATTACCGGTAGGCCATATTTCCCACCAGTGCCCACCTGCAAGACGATTTTCTCTAATTTCTGAGAGGTATTTTTCTAGACAAAGTAGGATTTGGGCTCAGGAAAAAAAGTTCCACTACGCATACCCAAAAAAATAATTTCCGAAAAAATCTAATTTTTTTTACTTTTTTCGACTTTGATTTTTAAGGTTTTCTTCATGACCTACTAATAAAATTTTCATTTGATTGTAAAAATAAAAATATCAAAAAACTCTTCGACAACCTTTTTAGCGAACATTTTTGGGTCGGACAGGGTATATACATATATGAAAATTTTTTTAGTAGGTCATGAAAAAACCTCAAAAATCAAAGTCGAAAAAAGTAAAAAAAATTAAATTTCGCAGTCTCGAAAATAATTTTTTTGGGCATGCGTAGTGGAACTTTTTTTCTTGAGCCCAAAAAATCGATGGCGCGATATCGGTTGAAGTTTACATCGATCAGGCGAATTTGAAATGCTGTGTTATATT
>JARSSU010040662.1:0-35827 GCA_029619165.1 Eurosta solidaginis
TGGATTCCGCTGCTTCTTTAAGAGTGGTAACCGCCTAAAGTTGCCCAAAAGTCTCCATCACTTTGCTCCACAAAGGCGTATTTGATATTTACCTAGATCTCCTCAGAGGACTAGATTTATGATTGATTGTACGAATTTACTAACATCTCGGTTGCGATTTTGTTGGATTCCTCCATCTCTTTAACCGTGGCTATCATCTTAAGTTGCACAAGGTTTACTCTCTGAAAGCGTTTGTAATTTCCGGTGATTCCAAAGTAGTGAAAGGAGCAGTGTCTGTGGTATTCTGTACTGACCCGGAAATAAGAGGACCCTAAAAGCTGCCAGATCACTTTAACGTTTTTCAGGTGTACAAAGTAACTAGGCAATAGAAGAACTGGAAGTAAATGGATAAAATGCTTCTAAAGGGTGTAAGCAACTCCTGGAAAGAATCGTGATAGAGGGATGGGAATGAAAGAGCGGATGAACTAATCAAACGATTCGCATCCTCGAAGCTTGCCCCGTTGACGTCTCAATTAGATTGTGCGAGATTAAGAGAAGGCGAGAGTTGCACATGATCGACCAAGCGGAAAAGGTGTGGACCAAAGCGCGGGGTTGTAAGGTGACGATTTCATGTGTAAGTTGTTGTTGTTGTTATTGTAGCAGTGCTTCGCCCCATCCAATGCTTCGCGACCAATCAAAAAATTGTTATCAATGTCGCCTAACGGGAGTTCAAGGAAACTTGCAGTTTCAACAGGGGTGAACCATAATGAGAGGGGTGTTAGAGTCGTTGGTTCCACATTACATTGGAGAGATCGGTGTTGTCATGTGGGGATACATTGCAAGCAGGACATATATTTGTATGTCGGGATTGATTCTGAATAGGTAAAAGTTTAACCTGTTACAGTACCCAGATCGAAGGTGAGCTGGAGTGACACGCGTTCCCTAGGGAGGGTGCGTTCATCATCTGCTAGTTCTGGGTATGTTTCTTTAAGTACTGGTTTCCGCCGGCAATTCCCGACATAGAGATCCAACGCCTGTTTGTGGATATCACTGAGGACCTGCTTGTGCTTTTTTGCTTCATGGCTGTGTTCTCAAGTGCCGATTTCTTCATAATGCTACGGAGATTACCCCTTAAGCCCCTGGGAGGTGTAGCCTCATCAATCAGAAATCTGTTGGGATGCCCATGTTTCTGGGTATTCATGTGTAGGTCTTACAACCATACTCCTATTATTGAAAAGAGCGGATTATATACTTATGACGGATACTCTGACTGGGCAATGCTCTGGCGTAATATGCCTTTGATTTAGGGATTGGCAAGTGTTAACAGGAGGAAACGATCGAGCACATTTTGTTCTCGTGTCCTGCGCTTACCAAGCTAAGACTCCAGCTATAAGGAGTGATACAGCTGTCAAATCTAGAAGCAGCAAGTGGCGTATGTCCTAGAAAGTTTTTCTAGTATTAGCCAAGAGAAAGGGGTTTTCAGTTTGGTCGTTAAACAAGCTTCTGGGGGTTGCTGAGACTTATATATGCTTGGTCACAGAATGATGGGCTATCAAAGACCATTCATTCAATTCCTGTTACCTATTTATAAATAACTTGCAACTACTTCTACATTGCTACTATCACTAGGTCCTCATGTTCTATACCCTGTCTGCAACTCTCAACTTGCCACCCCATTTCGCGTAGTAGACTCCGTATACGCAAATGTTGAGCCCAGAAACTTTACCCCGGGATAAGAGCCTTGGCTTCTAGGGCAGTTCGTCGTTAAAGAAACTCTTCTCTAGATTCAGGAGGCAGTCTCCCCTACGCCAACTTATTGCACTGAAGATTTGTATTTAGGACCCCAGCTCCCTCTCAAAATCTTCATCTTCCCATCCATGCCTTTTTGCTTGCCTCTTTGTTAAATGTTTTCGAGGACCTGTGGACATTGCCTGCTCCCTGCATGTTGTGATTTTTGATTTTGAGACTTCTCTTCCAGAGGCACAGATAAATACTGCCTTCTCCAACTACTGCTTGCACTTCTACGTAGGCTGAGATATGCATGGCACAAGCCCTAAGCGGTACCACCTTAACATTATTGCCTTTATTTTAAATATTTTTTCTCGTAGTATTTACTTCATTTTGAGTATTTTTTGTTCCTCATTTTATCTTATTAAATTTTTTTGCAAATTTGGTTTTGTGCATTGCTATCAAATTCGATACCAGTGTTTACTGTTCTTGGGCAATATAAAGACTTTGACCGACTTTTTTAAAAGGCCCATTAATATCGGACACCAATACTGACTGATTGTTCAAAGTGCGGCTATCTTACTTTGACTTCTTTCGCTCATTAAAATTATATACAATTTTCATATCTTCTAATTACATGCCGAGCCACAATGGCTAGCAATTGAAATTCAAAGCCATGCTTGACGGCTTAGTTGCTAATTTTTGCTACTTGCAAATGTTTTCTTTGTTTTTTATAAACCTACATATAAGTGGGTATATGCACTTGTATGTGTAACTGTATTTTTTACAATATTTTTTACATTGTTCTTTTCATTCACCAGCTGTTTAACGCTATAACCCCGCCTCTTCTCCACACTTAACCTTTAAGCTACTTTGTCTATCTGTCTTCATCAACACTTTACTCGTCCCATTGTTCTATCAATTTCGTAATCGCTGACTGCCACTTACTACGTTGATATGTATGTAAATATATGTGGTTTGCACTGTAAAGCTTGACGGCTACCGGAGCTGACATAGTCGCTTAGCTGTTTGTGGTCAAGAGTTGTTATGAGATTCGTATTTTTTATACTCAGTTGAGCAGAGCTCACAGAATATATTAACTTTTAATTGGATAACGGTTGGTTGTACACTGTACAATGTACAGGTATAAAGGAATCGAGATAGATATAGACTTCCATATATCAAAATCATACCCGTCCGTCCGTTTCGTCCGTTAACACGATAACTTGAGTAAATTTTGAGGTATCTTGATGAAATTTGGTATGTGGGTTTCTGGGCACTCATCTCAGATCGCTATTTAAAATGAATTATATCGGACTATAACCACGCCCACTTTTTCGATATCGAAAATTTCGAAAAAAATCGAAAAAGTGCGATAATTCATTACCAAAGACGGAAATAGCGATGAAACTTGGTAGGTGAGTTGAGCTTATGACGCAGAATAGAAAATTATATATTTAAAAGAAAATTAAATATTATAAAAGAAAATTAGTAAAATTTTGTACAATAGGCGTGGCACCGCCCACTTTTAAAAAAGGTAATTTAGAGGTTTTTGCAAGCTGTAATTTGGCAGTCGTTGAAGATATCATGATGGAAATTTGGCACGTACGTTACTCCTATTACTATATATATGCTTAATAAAAATTACCAAATCGGAGAACGACCACGCCCACTTTAAAAAAATTTTTTTTAAAGTCAAATTTAACAAAATAAATTATATCTTTACAGTATATAGGTAACTTATGTCAACATTCAACTCCAGCAATGATATGGTGCAACAAAATACAAAAATAAAAGAAAATTTCAAAATGGGCGTGGCTCCGCCCTTTTTCATTTAATTTGTCTAGGATACTTTTAATGCCATAAGTCGAACAAAAACTTTACCAATCCTTGTGAAATTTGGTAGTGGGCTCAGATCTCTAGGACGATAACTGTTTTCTGTGAAAAAGGGACGAAATCGGCTGAAACCACGCCCAGTTTTTGTACACAGTCGGCCGTCTGTCCTTCCGCTCGGCCGTTACACGATAACTTGAGCAAAAATCGATATATCTTTACTAAACTCAGTTCACGTAATTATCTGAACTCACTTTGTATGGTATAAAAAATGGCCGAAATCCGACTATGACCACGCCCACTTTTTCGATATCGAAAATACGAAAAATGAAAAAAATGCCATAATTCTATACCAAATACGAAAAAAGGGATGAAACGTGGTAATTGGATTGTTTTATTGACGCAAAATATAACTTTAGAAAAAAACTTTGT
Organism: Eurosta solidaginis; assembly: GCA_029619165.1. NCBI lineage: Eukaryota > Metazoa > Arthropoda > Insecta > Diptera > Tephritidae > Eurosta > Eurosta solidaginis. Next base: position 3,973 of record JARSSU010040662.1, read on the forward strand.
AAAATGGGTGGTCACCTACCATAATAAGTAGAATAAAATGAAAAAGTTCTGCAGGGCGAAATCAAAAGCCCTTGGAATCTTGGCAGGTATACTGTTCGTGGTATTACATATGTAAATAAATTAGCGGTACCCGACAGATGATGGTCTCGGGTCACCCTGGTCCACATTTTGTTCGATATCTCGAAAACGCTTTCACATATACAACTACCACCACTCCCTTTTAAAGCCCTCATTAATACCTTTAATTTGATACCCATATCGTACAAACACAATTCTAGGTCACCGCTGGTCCACCTTTATGGCGATATCTCGAAAAGGCCTACCTATAGAACTAAGGCCCTACTCCCTTTTAAAAAACTCATTAACACCTTTCGTTTGATACCCATATTGTACAAACACGTTCTAGAGTCACCCCTGGTTCACCTTTATGGCGATATCTCGAAAAGGCGTCCACCTATAGAACTAAGTCCCACCCCTTTTAAAATACTCATTAACACCTTTCATTTGATACCCATATCGTACAAACAAATTCTAGAGTCAGCCCTGGTCCACCTTTATGGCGATATCTCGAAAAGGCGTCCATCTATAGAACTAAGGCCCACTCCTCTGTTAAAATTACTCTTTAATACCTTCCATTTGATACTACATATCATACAAACACATTCCAGGGTTACCCTAGGTTCATTTTCCTACATGGTGATTTTCCCTTATTTTGTCTCCTAGCTCTCAACTGAGTATGTAATGTTCGGTTACACCCGAACTTAGCCTTACTTACTTGTTTTTTTTTCTTTTTATACTCAGAGTGCTTTGCACACAGAGTATATTAACTTAGATTGGGTAACGGGTTTGTTGTACAGGTATACAGGAATCGAGATAGATATAGACTTCCATTTACTCAAAATCATCAGTATCGAAACAAAATTTTATTGAGCAGTTCGTCTGCCCGTTAACACGATAACTTGAGTAATATTGATATATATTCACCAATTTGGTACTTAGAGCTTATCTGGACCCAGAATAGATTGGAATTGAAAATGAGCGAAATCGGATGATAACCACGCCCACTTTTTATATATATAACATTAAAAGGGTCGTGGACGAATAAAAATAAGTCCTATCTTAGCAAAAAAGAGCTTATATCAATGGTATTTCATTCCCCAAGTGTATTTATAAAAATAAATAGGGAAAACACTTCAAATATCAAAAAATGGGCGTGGCACCGCCCCTTTTATGACTAAGCATTTTCTATGTTTCGAGAGCCATAACTCGAAGAAAAATTAAACGGATCGTAATAAAATTTGGTACACAAATTTTCCCTATAGCAGGAAATATTTCTAGAAAAAATTTACGAGATCGGTTATAAGACCACGCCCGCTTTTATATAAAAGATTTTTTAAAAGGGTCGTAGACGAAAATAGTATATCTTAGCGCAAAATAGTTTTGAATCATGATATTTCACTTATCAAGTTTTTTTTTAAACGGGCGGTGCCACGTGTTATGTAGAAAAGTAATTTATCTGAAATGAATTGTACAATTGAACCTCACGCTGAGTATATAATGTTCGGTTTACACCCGACTTAGACACCTTTACTTGTTTATTTTTGGTTTTTTCATTTTTTTAAAGTAAATAGCCCTACTTGTACAGATTTAGCGTACTACATATTACCCAAATTGTCCCTTTAGGTATCATTTAACCTCTTGAAGCCTTGTCTAATGCTTGACACACATATGCTAACCAACCTCGATAGACGCTGAAACAGATTTTTTTTTCAATTTTTAAAATGCTTTGATGTTGCTATTGTTATTGCTTTTATTAAGTGCAAAGTATTCTCAATTGCCTCAAATCTGCAAAAGTGCTTTAAATATGGTTAGCTTAAATCGCAGATTTTCCTAAAGGAGTCATTAAAGCACTCGAGCTTAAACAGTTTTATTCTAAAGCGTTTAACGTTTTATAGATTTTTGTTGATAGTTAAAATTATCGCACAATGCCAATATTTTATAGGCTCCGGAAATAGCGCAAGACTTACATGTATTAGGTACGCAGTTCGGTTGAAGGCTACCTCGTTGTAAAAGACTGACAGGGCACCCCTTAGGAAATTGTGCAGCGCTTACGCTACCGACTGAACACAGGCAAGTTATAAGATGTCATGGCAAGAAAACTGAGATGAATGTGACGTCTCAGGCACTATTGACCTTGTTTGAATAAAAAGAACGATGCCGACCAACAAAATGATATATACCAGCAAACTACAGGTCTCAAGGGTTCATTGAGAGCTTACAAAGCTTTATAGCTTCACAGTTTTTCCCAAACCAATTTTCAACCCCACCTACGAAGATAATCCTTTTACAAATATGAATGTATGATACACATATTTCCCAAGGGAAACCATGGCACCAAACGCTCTTCAAGGGGAGGGGATGGGATGGACTTGAAGGTTCAACGTGATCATATCAAACTGTTCCCGTTATGGTCGGGCTGGTTCCTTAATAGTTCTACTTGCCGGAACTTACCGAAGCTGTGTCTGGCAAAAGACGCTCAGTACATTAACTGATTTATTTTGCTTCGTTGATTTTCCGACAGGGTGGATAAAGTATGTATATTGGAACGATTTTCCGTCATCCTTGTCGATAAAAGCACCAAAGCAACAAACCCACAAAAAAGGTCAAACGACTAGAAATACTGACTTTTACCTGTCTCAGTCAGCCACATAAATCAATCAGTAAAAACCACCCTCGGTTCTGAATGAAACACACAGCACATACACATAAATATTGTTACGAATATTAGCAAAACTAAGGAGTGCTGCCAGCTCTAAGCCGATCTAAGCAGTGACGTGAATGCACATCAATAATTCAATCATTATGTATCTACATAAACGAATCAATAATTGCGTCTACACATATGTACACATTCCGACGAGCAACATTTACATACAAGGCAGCGAGAGATGAGATGTCACACACCGATGAATTTACTTATACGCTTATGTGTGTGCGGGAGACTGTAAACTACAAACACATGCATATACCTTATCTGAGTTGTCACAAGAGAGAGCAATAATTTGTGCACGTAGTTGTGGCTGGCGATTTTGTAGCCGAAACAACTAGTAACTTCTGGAAATCGAAGAGCCTAGAAGTATGCAGCGTAAACTATAAAAGCGATGCAGGCGAGTAAGAAGTAATTCAGTTTGATTTGAATTGTCAAGCAGTTACGAGTAAGACGATATCTAGCGAGCAATAGCACTATTATTTTGAAAGTCAGTTTCCTTTAAGCTATCAGTTTGGTTATTAAGCTATTCGTTGTACAGTTTGAGTGTTATTGTGAAGTACTTTAATAAAGGCCATTTTTCCATTACTCAATATTGGAGTTATTTATTCAACAGTTTAGTGATTCGAACTTAGCAGAGGATTGCAAATAAGAGGATTTGCAAGTAAATTCGTTACAATTGGTGTCAGAAGAGGAATTGTTGAATAAATTCCGAAGATTGGGAATACAACTTGGACATGGCAAAGTTCAGTGAATTGAAGATCCAGCAACTGAAAAAGGAGTTGGAGAACCGTGGATTAAATACAACCGGAAATAAGATCGAACTTCAAGCACGGCTACGAGAGGTAATGGAGTCGCAAGGAATTGATGTGGACGAGTTTGTCTTTTATCCTGATGGGGACGAAACAACAACAAAAATTGAAGAGAAAAACGAAACATCGCAGACAGTTACAAACACAGACTTGAACATGATATTGGCTGCAATATCGGCACAAATGTCCGAAATGTCATCACAAATATCCACCAACATGTCATCACAACTGGAAGAACAAAAGACAAATATAACATCCCAACTGGAGTCACAGGAGACACGTATTACATCCAAGATGGAAACTCAACTGGCAGAGCAGAAGACATATATGGCATCCCAACTGGAATCACAGGAGGCACGTATTTCAGAAATGACGTCGCAAGTGTCATCTCAACTGGAAGACCAAAAGACATATATGGCATCTCAATTGGAAGCGCAAGAGGCACGTATGTCTGAAATTTCGGCAGAAATTTTGGAACAGGTATCATCAAAACTGGAAGCGCAGGATGCAAAAATGGCTCAATTTCAGGCAGAAGTAGATGATTTAAAAGGTCGTATGGAGCAGTTACAACTAAATCGCCCAGCTGTTTCAGCGAGTAATCCAAAGGTAAAGACACCATCCTTTGACGGTTCTGTTCCTTTTCAGGTCTTTAAGCTACAGTTTGAGAAGACCGCAGCAGTGAACCAATGGAATGCTGAAGATAAAGTTGCAGCTCTGTTCGTGGCACTGAAAGGGCCTGCCGCGGAAATCTTACAGACCATCCCAGAGTACGAGCGGAACCATTACGAAACATTGATGAGCGCTTTAGAGAGACGTTACGGAAGCGAGCATAGGAAACAGATATTCCAAATTGAGTTGCAAAACCGCTACCAAAAAGCAAATGAGACATTGCAGGAGTTTGCTTCAGATATTGAAAGATTGGCTCATCTTGCAAATGCGGACGCACCCGTGGAATACACTGAAAGGGTAAAAATCCAGAGTTTCATAAATGGCATACGGGACGTGGAAACGAAGCGAGCTACATACGCAACCCAAAGCTGACATTTGCTGAAACGGTATCACATGCATTGACTCAGGAAACGGCCTCACTATTGAGTAAACCAGCATACAAAGCTCATCGTGTGGAAGTAGAAAGGCCGAGTGGGTAGACACAATTTTGGAAGCACTAAGGGATCTCAACAGAAGAATGCCGGAGTTATTAAATGTTTCAAGTGCGGCAACCCAGGTCACATTGCACGTCATTGCGATCTTGGTCCTAATAGTTCCAACAATGTGGGTGGCCGTAAACGCAAAGCTGGCGGAAATGAGCAAGAGCGTGTCGAAAGTAAAGAACGAAAACTTGCCCCGGCTGTTTGAATGTCCTGTGATATCTGTGTCGCAGATTGGAAGGAAATCAAGCAGTCTTACCATCAGAGGGAATGTGGATGGTAAAGAGCGTGTACTGACTGTAGATACGGGGGCATCTCATTCCTTGATTCGATCTGATTTGGTCTACAGGGGAATAAAGTCATTACCTGGAGCGAGGTTGCGTACGGTCACAGGCGAATATAACCAAGTTCAGGGAGAAGTAATATGTGAAGTCCTAATTGGAAGGTCATGGTTCTACACAAATTCGTTGTGGCGGAGATCGTTGATGAAGTCATATTGGGAGTGGACTTCTTGGTTGACCATGACATCAGGATCGATATGCGGAGAAAAATTATGCGCTATAAGAACCAGGACATACCACTTAACTGTAGTTTGGAAAAAGGGTTCAGCAGTAATCGGGTACTGGTGGAAAAGACTCGACAAAGACCACGAAAGTCGAAGGCAAAGGTTGATAGATCGAATGGGCCAAATAAATCAAAATCAAAAGTACCTGCGAGAGAAACACTGGCATTGACAAAACCTAAAAGACGCAGGAAAATGAAGCAACGAATTTTCGAGAAGGAATGCGAGGGTAGTTTCAATCCAGAGCGCACTACTGTGGGGAAACGTGGGAACGATACTGATTATGCAAAGCAAATCCGTCCAGCGCAAGCTCTACGAAGTAGTTCATCGGCCAAACAACAGAGTGTAAAGGAACGAACCAGGGTATTGAGTGGTACGATGAAACACAGGTACCATGAGAACAATAATTCGAAAAGTTTCTTGGCGGGAGATTTGGTACTGTTATACAACCCTCACCGGCGGAAAGTTGTTCCATCCAAATTTCGGTGCAGTTGGGAAGGCCCGTACAAGATTGTGAAGAAGCTCAGTGATACCATCTACCGCATACAAAGCATTGAGAAACCACGGAGTAGAAGAGTGGTACATTTGGCGATGCTAGCAGCGTTTAGATCGAGAGATTTGTCTGATCGGGACGATCAGACTTAGGTGGAGGGCAGTGTTACGAATATTAGCAAAACTAAGGAGTGCTGCCAGCTCTAAGCCGATCTAAGCAGTGACGTGAATGCACATCAATAATTCAATCATTATGTATCTACATAAACGAATAAATAATTGCGTCTACACATATGTACACATTCCGACGAGCAACATTTACATACAAGGCAGCAAGAGATGAGATGTCACACACCGATGAATTTACTTATACGCTTATGTGTGTGCGGGAGACTGTAAACTACAAACACATGCATATACCTTATCTGAGTTGTCACAAGAGAGAGCAATAATTTGTGCACGTAGTTGTGGCTGGCGATTTTGTAGCCGAAACAACTAGTAACTTCTGGAAATCGAAGAGCCTAGAAGTATGCAGCGTAAACTATAAAAGCGGCGCCAGCGAGTAAGAAGTAATTCAGTTTGATTTGAATTGTCAAGCAGTTACGAGTAAGACGATATCTAGCGAGCAATAGCACTATTATTTTGAAAGTCAGTTTCCTTTAAGCTATCAGTTTGGTTATTAAGCTATTCGTTGTACAGTTGGAGTGTTATTGTGAAGTACTTTAATAAAGGCCATTTTGCATTACTACAAATTGGAGTTATTTATTCAACAGTTTAGTGATTCGAACTTAGCAGAGGATTGCAAATAAGAGGATTTGCAAGTAAATTCGTTACAATATACACAAGCTTCAATTTTGACAATACCTACTCATGTACCTAAGAACTATAAATACAAGAAAAACGACAACAAAAGATCCGAACAAAAATCGACACTGATGATCGGTCCGAAACCGGTTTGTCTCGAAACCAAATTTGACAGGGGATGACGGAAAATCGTTCCACTATACACCATCAGTACAGTTACTCTCCCCAAAACCAACCAACTAGCTCCCTCTGCAGAAGCTCTCAAGATGAGGAGGAACAGGACTCGACTCTGCACTTTCTTATCAATATACAGAGCTCTACACAATACAACTCAGGTTTCTGAGTCCTAAAGACTAATTAGGAAGTATCCAGTTGGAAAAACGTGCCCCAAATTCAATCAGGGCAACACGTCTCCTAGGGCATGTGTGGAATGTCCCGATCCGCAGTCGTGCCCAGTAACTATTGTGCGTGGATGTGTGGTATACAAAAGCCACTTATAGAATTAGTTATGCCTTTTAAAAAGCAGTCGGAGATGACATATAGTCCCCAACTCCACAACATACTGTTTGGGAGAATCAGCTGCTACAAAATTTCACCTTATTTTAATGATAGAAATGAAATAGCTGACCATCGATTTGAATTTATTCTCTACCTAGGATTCTTAGCAGCTTGGGTATAGGTTTGAACCGATTGGCTCCTAAAATCTTCTACTCAAATTCAAAAAGCGTACTCAGGGGATGGGTCATTTTTGGGGAAAAGCCGCACAGAATCCACTGCTCGTGTAAAGGAAAAGTAAACATTGATCTCTAATATCTCTAATAGCATCTAATCTAATTTTAACCAGTATAATGGTAGCCAACTCTCCGCCATTTTTAGAACCGTTAATTGTAAAACACGCTTGCTTTGTTCTATATGCCGAGGAACGTGAGAGTTTTTGGAAATTAGACGGTTGCCCTTTCCGATGGGTTCTAAAAACTAGTTTCTTAATCAGCAAACTGTTATTGAACTCCTTACTGCAGCGAACAAAGCCATGATCAGAAACTTTGTGAATATATCACTTAGTGGAGACTTGAAATCATCAAAGCACTGTCGGTGGCGGAATCTCACTGTGAAGGAGCGCTGTAGATAACTTCTGGGATCAGCCCTGCCGGAAGCGAAACTAACTTCCACTTAACTATAAGTTGGTTGAAAAAAAAGAGCTGACTATTTTTCCGTGGCGATAGATGAAAAGAAGTCAGAGCTGGTTACCCTCGCATGTCATAACAACCAAAAAGTAGTGAGCGGTAGATACTTTTTATGGAACGCTGCATGACTTGACAACTCGTTAAACAGCTGATTTCTTTGGAATTAAGTAAAAGTGAGTTATTTTTGAAGCCCCCGGCAACTATTCAACAAATTGTTTACAGTAATCACCAACTTTTTTGTAAGGGCCATAGATGGTATAAGTACACGACTGTGATCAAAGTACGTGCCAATGCAATCTGCTCTTGCTGACGTTAGGAAGCACTTGTACAGTCAAAAGTCGGTCCTAATATATTAATATTTCTATTATGGACTACGGTGAGACCAGATATCACTCTACCGGCTCTATATTATTACTTAATTGGCGCATAACCGTTTAAACTGCTATTCATTCGCACAACATGGCCTAGCCAGCGTAGCGGCTGCGTTTTAATGCGCTGGACTATGTTGATGTCTGCGTAAAGCTCGTACAGCTCATCACTAAATCTTCTTCGGTAAGCGCCGTAGCCAACGCGTAGAGGTACGATAAATCCTACGAAGAACTTTTCTCTCGAACACTCCCGGAGCCGCTTCATCTGACGTTGACATGTTCCATGCTCCTGCACCAATAGTGACTTGTGAGTTGTAAGTGTCTTGTAGAGCATGATTTTCGTTTGCCGATAGAAGACTTTACTTTTCAATTGCCTACCTATTCCAAAGTAGCATTTATTGGCATAAGGGATTTCTCGCTGGATTTCAGAGCGGATGTTGTTGTTTGTGTTGATGCTGGCTCCTGAAATTATGGCTGGTGGTGGTTTCCAAGGTGCAAATGCGCCGACTCTTTGCTTGTAGACAACGAGTACTTGGGTTTGTCCTCATTTACCATCAAACCCATCTTTACTGCTTTCTCTTCCACTATGGAGTAAGCAGAAATTACGGCACCGGTGTTTAGGTTGATGATGATGTCATCAGCAAACGCCAGCAATTCCACGCTTTTATAGAATATTATTCCAGAGTGGTTAAGTTCCGAAGCTAGCATAATTTTCTCCAGTATCAACTGGCTCTATCAATCGCCTACAAAACTGATATACAGTCTTCGGCCTAAAAATATATTTGCAAATAACGCGAAAAGGCAGTTTGGCATCGTAATTTGAGAGTAATCAATAAAGTTACATACTTTGTTGCATATCTAATGGACCTGTTAACCTGCATTTTGTAATAAACCTTTCTTACATATTTACATACATACACACAACCTATGTAAATCTGTAAACAAAATTGTGTTTGTATATTTTCAATCGCCAACCCAGTTTCATTAAAAGGTGACAGCCACTTTGACAGGCAACCTGAATTCTTAACTTTGTCCAATACTTAACTATCGCGTCTAACCATTTGATGGTTTTTGTTATGATAGTGCGATTCTGGTTTTTGAGCAACTTGTTAACAAATAAGTTAAAGTAGCATGCGTAAACCTCGTAATTGCATAAGAGCTCCATAAATCTTTGCTAATATTACATACGCAATTAGTGCATAAAGCATTTATCGAACACGCATCGTTTTATCATACCTACATCACCTACAAATTTGAGCTGGAATCAAGCTTAGCAGTAATGCTTATCGATTACGATTTATGGAGTTAAAAGCTAAAGAGTGGGCAAAGCTTCAAATTAGAGCCAATTTCTTGATATGATCTAAAGAAGAAGATATTTCTGTATATTCCAGTGGCTCGATTAGTGCTATTAAAAGAACATACGTAAACATCGTTCTATATCAGAGTGCATAACTCAGAGTCAACTAAATATTTTACAGGATAGGATAGGATAGGATAGGTTAGGTGGTAGCTGCCCTGATAAGGATAGCTCACTTGGACAACACGAAGGTCCATTGTGATACCACATACACCAAAAATAACGGTGACTTAGATCTAGCTACTTAGAGAATCGTTTGGTAGCAACGATAAAGCTCCGAATGATACCGATCTAAACTTTGGATATATCCTCGGGAGATCCAAGTGAGTCGCGACCGAAGTACTTTCGCCTAGTTCTGGCAAAAGCTGGACAATCAAGCATAAAGTGATTTGGTGATTCCACCTCATCATCCTCCATACAGCTGCAGCAGGATGGAGTTTCCAGTATATTGAGACGTACCGCATGGATACCCATGGGACAGTGCCCCATCAAAAGCCCAATGACCATTGATAGGTGAGCCTTAGTGAAACCAATTATTTCAGCAGACCTCCTCCCATCCACTTTTGGCCAGAAAGATCTTGCTACCCTGCAAGACGTGGTATCCGCCCAACGTTTGCTGAGCTGATTCGAGGCCCAGCTATGTACAGTAGTCCGTTCTGTCCGGGATGAAGTTGGAACTGGTAAGAAGGCTAGAGTGTCCGCGGTCAGAAAGTCTATATCCCATATCACGAAGCCTGACCAACGACCTTGCCGCGGCCGCCTTTCCCGCAATATCTAATGGGTATATGTTCAGCATGACGTTCAGTGCCAAGGTAGGTGTTGTTCTGAGATAAATATTTTAAAAATATGAAGAAATTTTATTTATAAAATAAACTAGCGTACCCTCGCCCGCTTTGCTAGGCGACAAAATTCAATGATTTGCTGAAAGAGAATAAAATTAATACGAAACAAAGCATATTCTTTGATACAATTTCATTCGAACTTTATTGTAACACTTTTTGGTAGACAACGTTTTTGGGTTTTCCGCCTTTCGCGTAAATGAATAATGACAATGGTTTGCCTACTCGTGAGCAAGCTAAATACAATTGTCAATGAGAAAAAATTGGGTATTCTAAATTAATACCGCACACTTGTAGAGACTGTCTTTGTACCTTATTAATTGTCGTAGTGAAGGCAAGGCGAATAGGAACTGCAAACGTTTGAAATCAAATGGTAAATCCGTCGGAATCAGTGGAATTCTGGGTATCAAAACGTCTTCTCCTTTGTACTTCCCTTTCAAAATTGTTGCTTGGATAACGTTACCCATTAGTTTCTTCACAGCGAGTCTGGTACCGTTGCAAAGTCGTGGCACATTAATGTTGCGCAGCATAATAATCGGTGATCCATTTTTTTGGTAGGCCTAGCAAATCGAGTGAGTTTAAGAATTCAGTTGGATAATTTGCGACATCATCTTGATCATTAATAGTGTCCATTGACTTATATGCAACTATGTCACAAGGTATTTGATCCAGAATAGCTGCATTTATATCATTTTCCCAGCTTAAATTGCTTTTTCGCTTAGCTAATCATAGTTTTTGTAATGTTGAACTATGTTTAGAAATACACTCTGTACCAATGCCCCTTTAGACCGTGCAAAAGAGCAGAAATTGTTAGGCAATGTAATCATTCCTTTTGGATCGACAGACTTTTGGCCATTTCCGATTTTCAGTAATGGCTGTGAAAATTCAGCTGCTGTGTAAGCATGTTTACATGTCTCCATAAATACGATGATTTTAAACATGCATTGATTTCATCTGCAGGCGTGAATTTTGGGATCACAGTTAATGTTTGCCTGAAACTGTAGCCAGTAAAATCATGGCACCTCCAAAGACTGTTTGGCTTCAAAGTTCTATCAAGTGCTTGCAATGATTTCTTGTGTGCCATAGTACACTCATCCCATACGATGAGCTTACATACTTTAAGAACTTTGCTATTCCAGATGTTTTCGCAATCGGTATCGTTATCAGTGTTCGGACTTGAAAATTTTGATTAGTAGTAGATTTTCCAAAAATAATGGTTGATTTGAGAAAAAAGTGGCAGATTTCGGCTATATTTTAAATATCTTGATATAATGAATAATAACCGTTGCAGTTTTGTAGTAAAATCTAAAGGAAAAGAGGTAATATGGTAATCGGAGCTAAGCTAGACGTTATCTTGAGTTTTATAAAACCGCTCAACTGAATTGATTTTCTTCCCGAATAATTGTGGAAAAAATAAGCAGACCAATTCTAAATATTCTCGCGGAATTTTGTTCTCGCGGATTTTTTTATTCCCGCGGAAAAATTCCTCCAATTCTGTTCTCCTAGGGAGAACAATAATTGGGGAATAGGAATTTCGAATTTTCGAAGTCAGCTGTTTTGTCAATTGAAATTTCGTTGCACATTTCTTATTTTGTTTAAAAAATTGAAAAGTTTAATTATTGTTGCAAATTTGTTGGAAATTAAGAAATAAAATATAAACATTGCACAGTATTTATTGCATTTCATGTGGTATTCACTGAAATGAGTAATGAATTGGTGCCACAGCAACATCAACAGCGGAACATAAGAAGAAGACGGCCGCATAACACAAATCTGCCGGAGTTGCCTGCTTTCATTCAGCAAAGCAATTTTCTGGCGGCCAAGTTGAGTTGAATTCGTCCTTCATCATATGCCAAAATCTATTTAAGCCTTATTAAAAAATCCTTGCGCAATTTCTGGATGGCTGCATCAAATTTGTATACCAAGAGCTCTACCGTTGCTTATGATATACTTTTCAACTTAAAATAAAGAATATTGTGGTTGTAGTTGTTGTTGTATTAGAAGTGAGAATATTGTGGTAGAATATAAATACATCTTTTAGCACAAATTTGTACAAATAAGTGTTCTTTCTTAAAATAACCAATTTCCTTTAACTATTTTGATGCATTCCCTTTAATTTAACAAGTGAAAAAACTCCTATGAAATGGCAGAGAAATCTCCCTCTCCCTCACATTCATAATACCTACTTTTCTCCCATAACCGGTTTCCGCTTTTTCGAACATTGTTCAGAATAGGAGGAAAGGGAGAAGTGAAAAAACTCACAAGGAATTTTTATTTAGAATACGAGGAATGGGAGAAGGGAGAAAACTCGCACGGAATTTTCGTTTAGAATTGGGCTGAAGGTCTTTTCAGAAAACTTCTATAAAAATCTACCACCTATTTTTAAGCTTGTGTGGTAGAAGTGGTAGAAATTATATTTCAGGAAAAAAAGGTGGTAGATCTACCATTTTAGTGATAGAAGTCCGAACACTGCTCACAGTTGAACTGCATACATATTAACAGAACATAAGCGTCGTTTGTATAACAAATACAAAGCAGTGGAAATATTCAGCCAGCAACGAAATGTGACATACGTTTGTGTATGTGTCTTGAAGCATCTCTCATAAACAGTGTACAAACCTCAGTGTTTATGTTTACTCTCCTTCGAAAAAAAATTTGCAACTTAGAAGCCCGACACAAATCGAAAAATTCGCATATTTATTCAAAAAATGTTGTACAGATGATCTCGAGACGCCCGTCACCCAGGGAAAAAATTACCACTCATCAGCACAGCTTTCTTTTGATACCCATATTGAAGTACGTTAATGCGTACTTCAATGAGTACTTCCATTTGATACCAATAATGTAAAAACACATCCTAAGGTTATCCTGATCCATCTATATCTCGAGACCCTAGTCACCCCGGGGTACGAAAAATTATCATGTACTAAAGCACTCATCAACAGCTTTTCATTTGATATCCATACGGTACGAATGCTACCTTATTACCTCATCCACTGAGCGCTACAAAATATAGGTTGTTGTTATTGTTGTTGTAGCAATAGAGGCATACACCGTAGGTTTTAGGGGAGTGATATCAATGTTGATGGTCCTTTACCGGATATAGATCCTTCACGTACCGTTAACAAGCACCATTAAAGTACAAGCCCGACGAACTAGGGAACGGTTTAATATAACCACATTGAACCCGTGGAATTTGGGGTTGCCAGAGCTTCGGCTGCTAAAGAAACAGGACTCGCCACGGATAGATGAGGTTGATAATCAGGTTGGAGAAGCTATAAGTTGCGCTGGCGCACCCTTGGAGGGGCTTACACTACGCAACCGCTTGAATCATTTGGGTATTTAAGTTGCCTCTTACGACAGGGACAGCCCCTAACCCACATGGATAGGACATATGTGAAGCTGTCAAGTATACTGATCAGAAACCTAATATTTAGATAAAAGCTACTACATTGTAATACTATAACTTGAAACTCTCTCATTCATTTTGGTGTTGATTTTCCGACATATTGGAAACGATTGAATCGACATGTACTGCAACTTCGTTCTGAGTACAAACCAGATATAATCTTGTACCATCTTTAGTAGGTTAGGTTGTGTTAAAGCGGTCGCCTCCGCAGCCCAAGCGGAGACTCACGTAAGCCATTGTGACCCATTGTGATACCACGAAGAAGCCCTTGTTTCCTTTTTGTAGAAAATGTTCATACGCGGATGAAGCTAAGGCAGCGCGTTTGCTTAATGTAGCGCAGAATGTTATTTATATTTGCGGATTCTAGCTTGCAAGAAAAGTATCTGTGTAGACATCGGTACCTGGTCTTCAACAGGGCGCTACAATAGCATACATAATGCTCAGCTGCCGCAGTAGTCATTTATTTTCAGGCCCATATGAGCACCATGGCCACCCATAAGGCAGTGACCTGTCAGAATACCCAGTAATGGGCTAATAGAGAACCGATTTAGAAGCCTGACCGACTGCGGTCTGTGTTCGTCTAGCTAAGCCCATACTTTCCTGGACATCCTACATGTTGGTTCCATGGCCCATCTCGCGTTAGCTTGTACCGTGAACTGGAATTGCAGCAAGAATTCAGAGAAGGATTCGCCCCGCCAGCAAAGGTGAGTTTTTGCAAGCTGGTCCCTTCCCTTGGCATCTCATCAGCAGTGCAGTTTCCCGAAGCTGTAAGTTGCGTTGGCAATACCTTGAAAATTCTCCGAAAATAGATTGTAAGACAAAAGCGCGTAAGTACGAGTTACGTTTTTTTGTTCGACCACGGGAGATTTATCCTCTATAAACTCATAGTTATTTTCATTTAAAATCAGCATATGTGAAAACTTAGGCGCACGATGAGGATGTTAAAAGATTTAAGCGAACTCGAAAGAAAAACAGGTGTGATGCGGAATTTCACAATTACTCCAAATGCGTATTTGAGAACTGCATTGGGTACGGGCGAGAAACACAAGACGAGTGCAGGTAAATGTGAAGCATGGAGACAAGTCGGAAAATGGACAAAGTTAAAAAATACGCGTATATCTGAAAGGAATAAGCAAGAGGACCATTGAAGGCCAGCTAACAGGTAAAATTTCAGACAATTAATTAATAATGTTGCACCGGTAGCAGATTTTACGTATTTTCCTACAAATGATTCAAGGAGCTGTTTAGCAATTAACAGCTTCTCCAGCCCAATTTTCAACCTCACCTAGCCGTAGCGGATCCTATTTCTTTAGCAACCGTAGCTCTAACGACTCCAAGTTCCTCATGGAAGTAGGGGATGGGGGCGGGATGGTCTAGACGGTTTAGTCTGGTCATATTAAGTCGTTTTCGAGATGGTCGGGCTTGTAACTTAAAGGTGATTGTTACCAGAACGTACCGGATCTACATCTGGCAAAGGATCATCAACATCGATAACAGCCCCCAAAATCTGGGGAGTGCTTTTCTCGCTACAGCAACAACAACAAAAACAACATCGTGTGGCAGAAGATATTGTTGAGGGCAATAGATTCGAAATTGCGAAGAGCATTACAGCCGCTCTGAAATAAGATGCCACGCTAAACTAAAAACAGGCTGCAGTTGTACCAGATAAGCTGCAGCACTCACTGAGTACTGCACAATTTGAAGACAAACTGCAGACACTAGATTGCAGCGCAACGCACAATATCACGGCTGCAATCTATATGGGGCGAAAGAAATAATTGAGCACATATTGTTCCACTGTTCAACTCGTTGCCAAGGTAAGTGAAGTCTCTTGGAAACCCCTTTTTTCGACATAAGAATTTTTGTTGTGTCAATGAAATTTACAATAAGGTTTGCGCATTGCCGGCATTTAACGATAATAAATATGCATCGGATGAGTCGGGATCTTTTGAAGTTCAAGTTCAAGTACCAGAAACAAATAATTTCGGGTTTTTTTGGAAGAGCTGAATATGAATCCGTCGTCAGAATTCAAAAGTTCGCTCTTGTTTTATTTCTAACCGCAAAAAACGTGAGTTTTTACCACAAAAAAACGTTAAAATAAAACAGGACTAACTTTTGAATTTTGATTACGAATTCGTTTTGAGAGACCCAAAGTTCATACGAATGGGCCTGTCTAGTCCGCTGCACATCCAACTTTTTTTTGTGAGGATGTGCTATTGATAGCAAAACTATAGTTCAGTTTTTGGTATGTTATCGGCTTGTTTTCGGTATCAAATTCTTATTAGCTTCTTATCGAGCAAAACGATAACTTTTCGATAACAAATCGATAGCATTTCGATAACTAATCGATAATTTTGCGAAGCCAAACCGATACGTTTTCGATAAAACCTATAACACGTCGATAACTTTCATTAAATTTACATTTTCAAATCAAATGAAATGTTTTTATTTCCTAATACTGTACTCGAATATTTTTAAATGTAATCCAATCTATATACATTAAAACTACCGGTGGTCCAATTGATACATTGTTTAGCTCTCACTTTGCCTTCCAACATAAAATTTGATACAACGTAACTTCGCATTTTCAATGAAACAAGTTTTTGTTGCCGGCTTCACATCCATATATGCGAATTAAATTGTCATAATAACCCATTTTCTCCACAGCATATAAGAACGAACAGAGGCATATACATACGCACAAATAGTATGATTGTCATCCATTAAGTAGAAAGCTTCTATGTCAAAGCATTGACCTAATTCTACTTTTTCAATGCCGACCAAAACCAGCTCACTAATGTTTGTTTATGTTTTGTAAATAGGTTTCGCAACATTTTATATGTACATGTAAGCCATGACCATGTAAGTAAACAACAACAACAACAACGACAACGTTGTTGTTATATTTTACATTTTTTTCTTTGTTGCTGTTGGCCATGCAACATCCTGCTCAAGCTCTTCACTATTTGCATGTCTAAAAACTCTCATTGTAAATGCGTAGGCCTCTGCAAGTTTGTTGCTTAAGTCTTTTGTATTGCTAGATGGTAGCAAACCAGTTTGCGTAACGATTTTGTTCATGCAACTGCAACTGGTTTAATTGTTAATTGGTTTTTGTTTTTTTTATATCTGCAAAAGTGTTTTGACGCTAAAATTTGTTGACATGCATTATCTGCTTAATTTTCCTTTTTGATTAATCTCAGCTGACAGCTCAATTGCATATTGAATTTGTAGTATTTTCTAATCTTGTGTTACTTTCTTTTACTATTTGCTCTTTGTTTTAACAAGTTCACTGATTGTTATTATAATTATTTTTTTTTGATAATGAAAAATGCTTTGCTTTTGTCAACGTATCAGACAGGTTAGTATTTATTATCGGACTTCTATTACACATTTTTTTTCTAATACTTCTTACCAGGGAACGTTTTTTAAAGTTATTTTCAAAACAAAAAGTCATATGGAAGGAATTACTTTATTATATTTGAATACAGGAAAGTACTTCCTGTGAGCTAAACAACATATTTGAAATGACTTTTATTATTATTATTTTTTTAAGCTATTGCATAGATTTTATCGCGGGCTTGGCGACTAAATCAAAAAAAACCGTAACGGATATTTGTCAAAAAAGATCCGAAAAGGCTCGAAAAGGTTCGAAAAGATTCGTAAAGGTTCGGTGTTGGCAACAGGCCAAATACATAAAATTGGATCTCTATCATAAACAGTGGTGGGCACCACTACATTTACACGGTTACCAAATTGAGAATGTGTTAGTAAACACGAACGAGCACGAAAGCAAAATCAATTATTTATTTAGTTTGATTTCAATGCTTGAATTGTGAACACGTGTCACACGCACTCTCGGGTACTCTGTTTTAAGCGCGCGTGCGACACTTCCTCACCGTACGACCATCGAAATCAAACCAAAAGAGCTGTCGTTGATTTTCACGAAGTAGCCATTGTGCTATCGCTTATCGTATACATATATGGTCGCTTACAAGCCAACCTAATAAAACCGCACTGCGATTTTTTAGTGGACGCAAACCATAGGTGAATTGATTTGCAATTCTTTGTTTGCAGAGAGCGCTGTCAAAATGCACATTTTTTATAACATTTGTCAATGATGCCACTCCAAACAAAAATGAATAGATCTGAATATGGGGATTTTAGACATACATTTCGGCGATTATAGTTTCAATCATTTAATAAAATGATACCCGTAAGATATTCATTTCTTTAAACTTATTTTTCAATAATACGACTAGATAAAGTCAAATATAAACAAATCTAAGTAAAATTTACATTTTGATTAAATTAATTAGTCAAATATTGTAACGCATTTAACTCAAAGTGAAAACCATATATTCTTTTGAAATTTCAGTAAATCGGACCTAAGACATAATAGTTAACTTTAGGTTCTGTAATCGAAATGGACTGGTTGCATCGGGACTTCATATTTACCAAACCTGTTTTTAGTGATAACTTCTGAATGGGAAATAATATTTACCCTCCGCTTCGAACTTATAATATTTACACTAAAATAAGTATTTTTATCTTTTTTCCATAATTTTTGAACGCTATTCTACAGTTGTAGGTCAAACTATATTTTACCGAAATTTTTGGCCCGTTTTTCATTTTAGCTGGCACATTTTTTGTTCTGGCACCCGCTTCAGCTGGGCGCGAGGGATTTATCTGTGATTGTTGCCAGCTCAAATTTGAGCTAAATCCCTCGTGAGAGCGAAAAAATTGAGAGCGTAAACAAATGTTTCGTATCAAGTCATCTATGACGCAAACAACCGGCGTTTTTTGTCCTAACCCATGGCGCAACGATACAAGGTGGCAGCATGGAACAGCTGATTATAAACTTTTTTTATTTGATTTGATACGTCAACTTCCGGCGCAGTACGATTTTGACATTTGTTCATCGATATTACAAAAACAAAGTACATGGAATTTTTATTTATGTTTGTAGGTATGTCACCATGCTGCCACCTGTATCATTCCGCTATGCCCTAACCCAAATAAGCATGCGTTGCGACAATGTAAAGCATGTGTGCAAATGTCAAATCTAAATGTCACGCAAAACAAAAATTGGAAATCGAGTTAGGTTTTCACGCAGCAAATTCAATTTGAGTTGCTCTCATACAAGTTGTATGTGCATGAGACATTTTTGACAGAAAATGACTTGCGTGCGTTTATATTAGGATTTTTAGCAGGTGCTAAGCTCACGCCCACCCCGGATCATAAAGTTAAAGTTAAAGTTAAAGCGAAAGTTAAAGTTAAAAATAAAGTTAAAGTTAAAGCGAAAGTTAAAGTTAAAGTTAAAAATAAAGTTAAAGTTAAAGTGAAAGTTAAAGTTAAACTTAAAGTTAAAGTTAAAGTTAAAGTGAATGTTAAAGTTAAAGTTAAAGTAAAAAATTAAGTTAAAGTTAAAGTTAAAGTTAAGGTTAAAGTTAAAGTCAAAGTTAAAGTTAAAGTTAAGGTTAAAGTTAAAAAGGTTAACTTGAATTAATATCAAAGACAAAACTTGAATTATATCAAAGAAAACAAAATGTTGCATAAATATTATAATTGCATAAGTTGATAATATGCAATAGCTTTACCGCGGCAGTCCCCGCGTGCCACACGTCCTTTTTTTTTGACTTTTATTATAAAAGTGAAAATAAATGTTTAAAAATTATTTTTACTATAAAAGTCAAAAGTAAAAGTTAAAATTTGACTTTATTATAAAATTCGAAAATAGAAGTTAAATTGAATATTATAGAAATGTTAAAAATAATAGGCTAAATTTTACCTTTTATGTAAAAGACCGAAATAATAGTTCAAATTTGACATTTATGAGAAATATCAAAAGTCCTTTTAAAATTGAATTTTATTACAGAAGTCAAAAATAAAAGTTAAAATTTGAATTTTATTTTCTTGAATTTTATTTTAAAAAGTCACTTTTATTATAAAAGTCAAAAGTAAAAGTTAAAATTTTACTTTTATTATAAAAGTAAAAAATAAAAGTTAAATTGACAATTATTATAAAAGTCAAAAATTATAGTTAAAAGTTGACTTTTATTGTAAAAGTCAAAAATAACAATTAAAAATATACTTTTATTATAATCAAAAATAAAACTCAAAACTGTTTTTTTTTCGATTTGTTTATGATAAGGAATAACTCCGAAACGATGAGGAAGGAAGCTCAGCGCACACAAAACATGTACGCAATACTACTTTATCACATAAAATAAAAACAAAATTAAAGCCTGTATATATGTATATGAAGATATCTCGTGTCTAACAAAATAAAATACACCTATTTGGAGCTATTTTCAAAACTATTTCAGGATCTTTTTGTGATTGCTTTTGGGATCACTTTAGGGTAATTTCGGGATTGCTTCGGAAGCTTTTTTGAACTTTTTTGGGATCACGCCAGTGTTATTTCGCGATAAGATTTTTTAGGGTATCGTATTGGGTGATTATTTTTATATGATTTAGGGTCTATCCACTTCGGTATAATTTCGAGACTTTTTCGGGATAATTTCGAGATTGTTTCGTGACAGCTACAGGACGATTTCAGGATAATTTAAGATTTTTGTTTGCAACTGTTTCGGGGGCATTCCAGAACAGTTTCGGGATTGTTTTCCAGAACAGTTTTGCAATAGTTTTGGGACTACTGCGGGATCATTACAGTATTGCTTGTGGATAATTTGTTGCTCTTTTGAAATGGTTTTCCGAACCATTTAACCAGTATTAATGGTGAAGTTAAGCTAGAAATAAATATATTGATATATGTAAGTATCTTTTGAAATTATTTATTTTTTTGAAACAATGTTAAGTCATCCCTTGCTAAGTCTGGTTTGAATTTTAACCGCTTTCGTTTTTAATTTTTAGAAAGACAGAAACAAAAAAACACCTAAAAACTAAAAACTTGTCAAACTTTTCAGATATTTTCTATCGAATATTGTTGGGAATAGGAATATTGTTGGAAAATAATGCCGCATCGATTCTGCAATGGTCCAGAAATAAACTCGAGAACTCATAATTCGAAGTGACCCAGTCGCAAATTGATCTCGAAGTGATCCTGAAATAGTGCCGAGTTGTTCCCGAAAACAATCCCGAACAATTGTTCGCTAAGTAAGACGTAAATGGCTTTTACATAGTAATACTATTTAATAGTTATGTATATGCTGAATGTCCATACCTTTCTTTCTCATGTTGTCTCTTGTTATAAAAAAATAGAAAAACAAGATTTGACTTTTATACAAAAAATCGAGTTTTGACTACTTTTAAAACTTTTGTTAGAAAAGGTTGACTTTTAACTATTATTTTTGACTTTTAAAATAAAAGTCAACTTTCAACTTTATTTTACTTTTGTAATAAAGGTCAACATTAAGCTATTATTTTGCGCTTTTAAAAAAAGTCAACTGTTGACTTTTATTTTGATTTTTATAGTTAAAGTCAACTTTTAACATATATTTTTGACTTTTATAGTAGAAGTAAAAACTAATAATTAAAATTTACTTTTATGATAAAAGTCATCACTTTTTATGATAGAAATAATGAAGACAAACAAACAACCGCCGCGATAGCGGAATGCTTGCAGCAGCGGCGCCTAAACGTTGCCGACGAAGGAATTTAGCAGTTCCCGAAATGGATGTGTACAACGAGCTTTGGCAGTTGTCTAAATTTTTTCTTCTCTTCTATTCGAATTTAAAATTTTTTCAATTAAGAAAAATGTATCATAACAATAATAACGATAAAATAATTTGTCAGGGCTTGAGCTCGATTCAAATCCGCGATCTGTCAAAAAATAACTTTTAAAATTTGATTTTTGTTTCAAAAGTAATAACAGTTATGATCCCTGCTTTTTACACACTGATTTAAAGTTTTGTTTCTTTTCTCTTTAATAAAAAGAGAAATTTGCATATTTTGTGATTAATAATGATTTTTGCATCTGCATATGATTATTTGCTATTAATTTGCTCGTATGCAAATTTCAATTTCATAATTCACACTTTTACTCTTGCCATTGTTGCTGTTTTATGTTTGCTGTTGTTGTTGTTGTTATTATACTCAGCTGAGCAGAGCTCACAGAATATATTAATTTTGTTCGCATAACGGTAATCCGTAACGATATAAACTAATCGAGATAGATATATACTTCTATATATCAAAATGATCTGAGCGGAAAAAGAAATTCATTTAGCCATGTCCGTCCGTCCGTCGTCCGTAAACACGATAACTTGAGTAAATTTTGAGGTATCTTGATGAAATTTGGTACGTGGGTTCTTGGGCACTCATCTCAGATCGCTGCTTAAAATGAACGCAATCGGACCATAATCGCGCCCAATTTTTCGATATCGAAAATTTCGAAAAACCGAAAAAGTGCGATAATTCATTACCAAAGACGGCTGAAGCGATGAAACTTGGTAGGTGGGTTGACCTTATGACGCAGAATAGAAAATTAGTAAAATTTTGGACAATGCGCGTGGCACCGCCCACTTTTAAAATAAGGCAATTTCAAAGTTTTGTAAGCTGTAATTTGGCAGTCGTTGAAGATATTGAATTTGGCAGAAACATTACTCCTATTACTATATCTGTGCTAAATAAAAACTAGCAAAATCGGATTACGAACACGCCCTCTTTATTATTTTAAGTGAAATTTTAAACAAAAAATTTAATATTTTTACAGTGTATAAGTGATTTATGTCAAAATTCATCTCCAGTAATGATATGGTGCTAAGAAATACAAAAATAAAAGAACATTTCAAAATGAGCGTGGCTCCGCCCCTTTTTCATCTAATTTGTCTAGAATACTTTTAATGCCATAAGTCGAACAAAATTTACCAATCCTTCTGAAATATGGTAGGGGCATAGATTCAATGACGATAACTGTTTTCTGTGAAAATGGGCGAAATCGGTTCAAGCCACGCTCGGTTTTTATACACAGTCGACCGTCTGTCCTTCCGCTCGGCCGTTAACACGATAACTTGAGCAAAAATCGATATATCTATACTACACTTAGTTCACGTACATATCTGAACTCATCTATCTTGGTATAAAAAATGGCCGAAATCCGACTATGACCACGCCCACTTTTTCGATATCGATAATTACAAAATATTAAAAAATACCATAATTCTATACCAAATATGAAAAAAGGGATGAAACATGGTAATTGGATTGGTTTAAAGCCCTTGGAATCTTCGCAGGAACAGTATCGCTGTATTACATATATAAATAAATTAACGGTACCCGACAGATGATGTTCTGGGTCACCCTGGTTCACATTTTGGTCGATATCTCGAAAACGCCTTCACGTATAGAACTAAGGCCCACTCTCTTTTAAAATACTAATTAACACCTTTCATTTGATACCCATATCATACAAACACATTCTAGAGTCACCCCTTGGTCCACCTTTATGGCGATATCACGAAAAGGCGTCCACCTATAGAACTAAGAATCACTCCCTTTTAAAATACTCATTACCACCTTTCATTTCATACCCATATCCAGTGCTGCTCAAAATTTTTTATATGGAAGTTCAAATCACAATGCTTGTACAAAATTGTATGTGCACTGAAATTTTTTTGCATTTAAAGAAATATATTTGAAAAATTTTAATTTAAATGTTATAGTCAGCAACATAAAAGAGGCAATAAATTTAATTCTGAAAGTAGCGAAAAATTACATTGACCTCTATTCTCAATTTTTGTGGGAACATATTCTATGTACATATATCGTCGGAATTTGGTTTTCAATAATCACACTAAAAGTGAATGTGGAGATATCCGCGAATGTGGTATTGAAAATTGAATTTGAAAACTTTTGAAATGCTTAATAAGGAGGCTCCGCGTGCTTTGCTTTAAATTTGTGTTGAAATTTAAATACATATATTAGCAACAGAGATTACTGAGGTGCTGAAATACCACTTTGATTTTAATAAAGTATTTAACAACTAAATTATAGGCATGGTTACTTAACGGTTCCCCACACTTTCAGTAAAAAAATGTCTCATAACCAAGAAAAATAATATACCGCATTGAAACAAAAAGTCACAGAAACTACCCCGTAAGGAGAATCTCTAGTTCAAAATAACTGCATTCTGAACCACTAATAGGTCGCCAACTATCTCTTTTACATGTTTTTCAACTGGCGAATTTAAAATGGCGATATCCTAGGCAGTGGAAATTGTCTCCGCTGCTTTAACTTTTCACTAGTTCCTAACTATGTATATACAAATTTCTTTTTGATATTTTTCGATAGTTACGTACTGGTGGAATAGTGTTGAGAAAGAGGCGTACTCATATGTAGCCGCAGCTCGTTAAAGCTGGTAGCAGCTTTTTGTCCATTTTATAACTGAAAATCTAGCTTATTTGGCGCTCTTGGTCTAGTTCTGAACCAGAATTTTGACAGTCTATCCCTGAGGGTAATTAACTAATATCATATGAAGTTAAAATAGGCTCCTCTCCTTTTGGTACAGTTTTGCTTATATGCTTTAGTCATATGCCCCATATATTTCAGCTCCGCGGTCAAATTTACTTTTATTTATGAATACATTTTGATTACAAATTTTTTTCAGTGCTTTAATATTTTTGAATAATTTTTAGTTGTCAAATTGTTAGTGTAATTTTTTTATCATACGCAAATGCCTGAGCTTCATATGGGAGTGCTTTTTCTTGGCACTTTCATAAGAATTCGAACATTTTCATATGATTCGAAATTATATGTGAGGGCATATGGGAGTGCTCAGAAATTTTTTTTTATATTCATAGTGTGAACTTTAATCTGTGCCTATGATTCAGGGCAAAATAAAACAAAAGTGCTACAAGTGTATAGGGGTTAAGCAGCTCTGCCCATATCGTACAAACACATTCTACAGTCACCCTTGTTCCACCTTTATCGCGATATCTCGAAAAGTCGTCCACCTATAGAACTAAGGCCAACTCCCCTTTTAAAATACTTATTAACACCTTTCATTTGATACCCATATCGTACTAACAAATTCTAGAGTCACCCCTGGTCCACCTTTATGGCGACATCCCGAAATGGCGTCCACCTATAGAACTAAGGCTCACTCCCTTTTAAAATACTCATTAACACCTTTAATTTGATACCCATATCGTAAAAATGCATTCTAGAGTCACCCCTGGTTCACCTTTATGGCGACATCCAGAAATGGCGTCCACCTATAGAACTATGGCCCACTCTCTTTTAAAATACTCTTTAATACCTTCCATTTGATACCCATGTCATACATGGTGATATTCCCTTATTTTGTCTCCAAAGCTCGCAGCTGATTATGTAATGTTCGGTTACACCCGAACTTAGCCTTCCTTACTTGTTGTTTTTATTGTTTTTTGTTGATTGTTTGTAATGTTTTGGCGATTGGGTTTATGTTGCATTTATTGCAAACATTTTAATTTACTTTTCTGGCTATTGCTGCAATCTGTAATTTAACTACTTCCCACTATATTCTAATAAGTAATCGGAATTTATATTTTGGCTTGACTTGGAACTCTGAACGTAGATACCACTTCCAATGCAAACAATGGCAAGCGACTAGTACTTTCTCCACGGCTTTGGTGAACTATTTAAGGGCTAAGATTGGAGTATGCCAAATATTGGACCCTTTAAGGCGAAGATACTGCAGAGCATGGGCAAGACTTGCCGCGTTCCACATCAAAGTAAGATTTTTAATTACCTCGTTATCTGCACCTGTCCTTCAACAAGGGACATGGACCATGCAAAGCAGAACCCCTTAATTGATATTCAATATAACACATGCGATCCATCTCCCCGCTATGACGTCAAAATTGTGGTGGGGGACTCAAGTCTCAAAATTAGCAAAGAAGGAGTATTTAGGCTTTCAGTGGCATCTCGTAATGAGGCAAGATTGCTTGTATTTCCAACGCTTAAGAAATGGAAAATTTATTTACTCCTTGTCATTATGACTACATTTCCAATCTGGCTGTGGATCAAAGTGCTTACGATTTATTTTCGAACCCAAGCGGGAATTTTCACAAAACCACAAGTGTCAAAAACATTAGAGTGCATATAATACTGCCAAAATAGCGACTAAATCGAGAAGCTCAAATACGGTGGTCCATGCGCCATCACAGACACTCCCATCTTCCACTCCTCTCTCCGGGTCCCTACCTGTATGCACTCAATCTCTGCCTCAACTTATCAGGTGCCACCCTTTATACAAGCTGTTGCCACCCGGCTCCCTTCACTGCTGCTACGATCATTTACCACTCCCTATCATATCATCTCTTGGATGATTTCCAGCTGTTGATCCAATATTGCCTGCTTATTAGTACGATCCTTGGCCAGCACAGTTGTTTTTTATGCCGATCGACTTCTCATTTGTTTACCTCTAGATGATCATCCCACTATAGAGTTCAATCCAGATACTGTACGCCCTCAACTGCTTCGTTCGCCGCATGCTGCTAAGACAGACCCATCGCGCTATCGCTCCAAGCTCTCTTAGTACGTAAAATTATCAAATGAGTTCGGAAAAACAAGCGCCTCCTGATGACAGACTATTTCGGGAATGATTTAATATGAGCACGTTGAATTTTCTAGGTCATCCCGCCTCCCACTTTTTAGTTCGATGAGGATCTTGAGGGCGCCAGAGTCTAGTTTGTCAAATATATATATGATACATTCGTATTTGTAACAGAGCTGCCCTCGGGTAGGTGAAGTTGACAATAGGGTGCCCTCCCCAGAAACTTGAGTTTTAGCAAATGTTCGTTTTTATTTTTGTCATAAGTTCCAAACAAATTAACTTAAATTATAAGGTCAAGGAAATCCAGCAACATTAAACATCCAAATTCACAGCGTTTCAGCTGCGATACAAACGACTTAAGAAACGAACTTCGATTGTGACCAAATGCTTGGCTTTGAGATGTGAATAAATCTGATTCAAAGTTAATCCACAGACAATGGACAGACAAGGAATACAAAAAGTAAATATTGAGTTTAAGAATTGACAAATGAACAAATAATCTCAAAGAAAGTTGCAATATTTGAAAAGCTTTACTAAGGAATATCCAAAGAGAACTTGCCAAGCGAACTTTCATTACAATGAATGACCACATCATCAAAAGCAGCCCGACAATAGAAAAAGTGTTTTCATTTCATTTGTATAACACAATCAAATAAATAAAAATTCCAGCAGCATTTAAAAGCAATTAATCGTCTCTTCTGAAAAGCAACCTGATTTGCATGTGCAAAAATTAGCGTTCATGTCAAAACGTCAATTCAATTTAGAACAGGAATTCCGTAGCTTAAGAACTAGTTAAGTCATATGACGTCAAAAGCACACTTGTGCTTTTTATATTTGAAGTGAATGTGCGCATGCGCCACTGATTTGCGTGCAAATTTTCGATATTCGACTTTTAGCCGAAGAATTGGGTCAATAGAGCTGTTGGACCAGCTGAATGACTGTGTTGGCGCATTTGTGCGCTAAATTGAAATGATCGTACTAATTTGTGAAAGCAATTGGAAAATATTAGAATTAGATAGCGAAATTAAAAGTAGTTTTAATGTGCACGTATCACTATTGGGAAGTAGAATGAATTCTTTGAGTAATATTTATTTGTGTATTAATGGATGTAATAAAGAGATATGAGTAATTAGTTGAGTTGAAAATATTTGCCATTTTAGCATAATTTAAGTACGTATGCTGCCTCTTAAAATCAATTAACGCTTTTTGCTGCTAGCTTTGCCTTCACCCAAAATCATGATATTTATGAATGTTTGTTATTCATATAGCTCCGAGTACAAATTTTTAACACATATCACGATATGCGTTTATTATTACCATTTTCATGTAAACAAAAATGTGTTAGCTCAAGACCCAAAGCTAAATACAACATCTATCATATTTGGTACATCCCACTCTAAATCAACTGTTTCCATTTAAAGTGCGATGCAATGCAGCTGCCGTAGGTTTAAAGCACGTATACTGTTGTAGCAAAGAAGTTTGAATTGATGCAATTATGGACATATATACAGTGAGTCAAAATAATAATCGCGCAATGAATACAATGACACACAATATAAAAGAGTGTTCTCTGCTTTTGACCGAACTCATATTTTTATCTATAATTTGGCGAGCATAGTCCAAATCTGAAACACAGTGAGGACCGTGTAACTAAAAAGGGTTGATTGCGCTTCCTTGCAAACTTAAATGGGTTTTAGCATTTTACTCCAACCTCTTTAGGGTGCCAGACAAGGCAACTACCTATCGTATGGGTTTTTCAACCAAACATCGGAAAAGATAATTCTAGACCACGAGAGTACAACTTTGATAAGTGCATAATTTTTAACTTATGATGAACTTTTGCTTCTCTGAACAGTATAAAAAGGTGAGAAAACAAAGCGAAAAAAGAATCAGCGCATTCCCTCCTTAAGTGAAAGGAAAACTCCTCTCTCGATGAACAAAAATCACTCTCACATCAGGCCTGTACTGCCCTAGAGTCATGGAAATACTACCTGAAAGGGATTTGAGCTGTATGAGGGAACATATGGTGGTTGAGGAAAACATTCTGACAATGGATGTTTAGAACCAAATGATCACTTTTTAAAAGAAATTGATAACTTTTCGATAACAAATCGATAACTTAAAAAAATCGTTAAGTTGCCTCTTAAAAAATTTAAAACATTTCGTTAAACAATTTTTCGATAATAAATCTATACCTTCTCGAAAGCTTTTCGATAGCACGCCGATAACAAATGTGATGATATGTTTTTGCTAACATTGCGATAGCTTCTCGATAAATAAGCGACAATATTTCAGTCATAACTTTAATATATTCGACAAAAAGCGGCAACTCATCGATAACTCTTGTTATCGATAGCAAGTGTGAGTGTATTGGCTTCCACTCGTTGCTTAGAATCCTACCATACGTATGGGGCTTCTATTATTTGTGTCCCTGTCTATAGCAGTCATTCGGCCAGAATAGAAAGGGCTTAAAGAAAATTTGTGCGCTTTGTCGTATACTCTATTATTTTGACGATCGGTTGCCATCTTATTTCTCTCATTACAAACTTAGCAATATGCAATCAGAGAGAGGAAAATGTCTGAAATACTGCTGTATTTTGTATCATATTTTTTGCATCCAGTCTGTAAGATATGTGATCATGGGCTGAATAAGCTAAATTAAACTACAGTAGACTAAAAAAATCGCTAACGGATTGATAAGATATGGATAACCCACCAATACTCCGCCGATAACAAACCAACAAACCGTTACCACTTCGAAAACAAATTAAAAAATCTGCGGTCTGAATTCGATTTTGACTTCTTTGAAAGAAATTTTTACTCTCCGACATTTTCTTGTTTCCATTCCTTTTCCCTTTGCTGCTTTCCTTTTCACGCCTTACCCTATCTTCGCCGCAACCGTGACAGTAGCATGAGCATCGTTTTTATCATCCACATCAATATCAATGCGTTTGTTATACTGCTCTTTTTTATTATCCTCTTCCTCCTGTGACATCTTCCTTACATTTATTTATTTTCCTTTGTCATTTCAGTCTCTGCTTTATATAACGTTCATTTATGTTGCTGCCTTAGTTTCTCCTAACTGATTTCGCTCATATTAAGTTTACTACGTTCATTATTCCCACATTTCGCCACAGTGTAGTGACTGCACTTACGCTTACATTCTGTATTCCACAAACAGTATGCCAATATTACTTATTACGGCTATACTTACAAACATTCTATATTGTCTCATGTCAGCGATGATGTTTACACATCAGAAATGCAAAACATGGAACGCCATACTGAAAGGTGTTTGGGCATTTTTAATTATTTTATCTTATTGTGGTGAGTTTTAGCATTTCGATACATCACAATTTTACTAGTATATAAATAAATGTAAACATCAAAGCAAGCAGCCACACATAGATACATGTAAACAGCGAAGAGAATATTGTGCATACATATGTACATGTAGTCAGCAGCTAAGACCAAAGAAGAAAGAGAAACCGTCGCATATCATGTAATCATCAGCTAAGAGCGAAGGTGACATTACTCACATTTATACATGTATATAGCAAAATAACCAACTATGAGATACTACTATTCGAGAAGGCTGTTCGTGAAAAGTCTAGAGCTTAGAAGAAAATAGGCGAACGAGGTAATTGAGTGTATAAGAGCAGCGAAAACTGAGGAATAATCAATCCGTTTGATTTCAACACGCTATACGTTAAGTACGCGTGTAATTTGATTGTAAATTACTACTACCAAAGTAGTGTTGTCAATAAAGAACATATTTATATATATGAATATTTGAGTTATTTATTCAACAGTCACAGCGATTCGAACTATAGCAGAAGCTGCAGAATAATCAAGAAATCTTAAAATTCGTAACACTCTTATAAATTTCTTAAAACACAAAATGTGAATATTGAAGGAAGCACGATTATAACTGCAGTCACTGTACATTGAAACCTAGATATGTAGTACAGGATGCAGCTGCATTGCAAAAGAACGGCATCAGCATTTATCATAATAACTTTATGTGTAAATATGTACAAGCTAACACAGATATGTATATAAGAGTAGGCGCATGTATATTATTACAGCTTTGCGAAACCATAACCATCAATTTTTATTGGCGGCGTTTTACCATAGCTGCCACACCTAGTAATGCTGCTACATAAATTGGCAGGCATGTGATGGAAGTGTAACATTTTCTATTCTACTTCAAATCAACTACTCAAACAGCCACCTTCCTGCCCGGGCAAAACTCCACATTGTTGCTGTTCGACATATTTTCAATGTTACAAATTCAAATTAGCCAACGGCCAGAGTCAAGTGAATTGACCTGCTTTGAGTATAGCCATTTAGTGGATGCCATTGCATAATTTACTCATCATTTGATGGTGTAGAAAATTGATATATTTTCTCTTTTCTATTCTGGCGTAATTTAGCTTTACAATGGTCTACATACGAGCATCGACTTGTGCAGTCAGTAGCAATTGCAAAATAATACACTTTACTGCTGTCAATTTTATGCCGACAACATTGTTGCGTTGGCGATGTGATGTTCCGCACTGCATGCTGTGGTCTTTCTAGCGCTGACGTATCGTTCAAGCGCTTACCTATTGATTTGGTATTATTAGTTGACTATTATGTAATCGTTGTATTGTGTAGCCGTAGCTGTCACACTTAGTGACATGTACATCAATGCATACGCTATAACGAAGCTTCAATTACATTGTATCAAGATCATTACCTCAATAGAGAATAAGTGTGGACTTTTATTTTATTCTTTTGCACCAGTTTATTTAGTTTGCTTTTGCTTTGTCGTATCTGAACTTATGTACGTCTTTATTGACTTTGCCATCAAATCAACTTTGCATGCAACTTGTGAAATATCATCTAGAGACTTATTTAGTTACCAATGAGTGAATTGAGATTGCATGTAAATTGAAGCACAAATTGATGGGCTTTAGCTACTGAGCTCGTTGGCTGACGTTAATAAGACTTGGATTATTATAATCTTAGTATTCAGTTATTCTCTCCAAACTGGTAATTACGAACAACAAACAGAGAGGTAAGCAAGAATAAAATACAAAAAGCACGCTGTTCCAAAAAAGTCAAGAACTAGCAACGGATGCAATACTTATTTCTCAAAAGAACCTTCAGTTTTGAATAAACCTCCTCTCTGTTTGCATTGGAACTATTTTTATACCGATTATATAGGTTAGTCGGTATTGGGATTTGAAATTCAACCCAATTTCAAAAAACAAATATTTTTTACTTCACGCACTCCATGCGAAATTTACTTTAGAGTGCCCGCTATTTACCAAGAATTTTTTTTTCATGATAACATATGTGACCGAAGTCAGGCAGCAAATTGAGGCAACTAAGGAAAGGGAAGGAATGTAAAGTAAATTACAGGAAAGGAGCACAAAGGAAAGGAAAGGGCAAAAATGAAAGGAGAAGAGAAACGGGGGAAGAGAAAAGAAAGATTAGCAGTCAAAACTGCCACCAATACTGAATTCAATTATCAATTTGTTACAGAAGTGTCAACGGTTTGGTAACGACGAGCTATCGGTATTTATAGGTGAATTAACGGCGAAGTATAGATATATCAATGATTTGTTAT
>JARSSU010040663.1:0-16039 GCA_029619165.1 Eurosta solidaginis
AGGTCATTTTGCATTATTGAATATTGGAGTTATTTTATTCAACCTTTTAGCGATACGAACGTTAACAGAAGGTTGCAAATAAGCGGAATTGCATAAATATCGTTACATTATTTTCTAAAACTAAAAAAGTATCGTCTACTTTTTAATTTAGCGCTTTCATTTAAAAAAGATTTATTCTTCCTCAAGAACCCACAAAAATTTTATAGCTTATGTCATGCATTCATCTATAAAAATGAGATATATACTGAATTCGTATTAGCAAATTATTTTACTTAAATAAACTACCAATTCTGCGAATTTTTGCTTTAAAAAATTTGAAAATGAAAACTTTCACATTTTGCATTTTGTTTACTTATTAAAAAGCCTTGAACAGGAATTCCGCCTAATAAAACACTTTACAAAATTATATAAACAAAAAATAAAATATGCAAATATTTTTGCAGATGAATAATAAAAAAAAATTTGCGAAAACATGAGTTCATGTTGAGGAAATACAAATTTATAGCGTAATTGGTATAAACAAATGGAAGTACTTGGTATTACTCACTCAATACTTGCAAGTACATACGGATTTCAAAGTTTGCTCAATTTTAATGTTTACATAAGGAAGCAAGTTTCCCAAATCTCAAAGCTACATAAGTAAATATTTCTGAAAATTTCAATAAAACCTAAAGATTGTTTAAATTAAAACAAATGAGTTAGAGTAGCAACATTTTAGAAATTCGGTGAAATTTTTCGGGTGTTTGAAAATCAAATGAATTTTTTTTACAGTCTTGATGCCTATATTGCAAGACAATGATGAATAACCAACACAAATATTTACGTAATAACATAAATGCGTGCACAAAGCTTTGAAGCTAAGAATAATATAATTGTATAAATAAACTAATTTGAAAAAAAGCAAGTTTGTATGTTTGCGTTTTCAGCTTTGTTTTTCCTATTTGCGTTTAAGTGTTCGTCTTTTTTGTTTTGCTTAAATAAATATTTAAAAATTTATGTATTCGAACTAGATGAAATAGAGTAGGAACATATGCTGGAGAATAGTGAATCATGCAAGAAAATTAGAAAGATTAAAGGAGATTACACAAAATCAAATAAATATGCAATGAAGTTTCTCTTAGGTTCAGTCTCAGCACAAACCAACTTGCACTGGTCAGTGAAAAATGCCTGCACAGGATTGGAAGGACAGCTAACTGATGCTTTACCCTAACCGCCATACATTTGCTTGGGATCCGAACTGTGTTTGGTTGTTACGCATACATATACAAGCGGGTTTTGCATGCATACGAACTAATCTTCAACAGAAATAGTGGAAGTGAAATATATTTTATTTAGTTTTATATAAGCACTAAACAACAACCATACCACATACCATTTAAACAAATTTCATATTTTTTTGTTTTTATTTCCTTATCTTGGCTTATCTCCTACTTCCGTAGTTGGAACTTACCTCTGACTCGCAGCATTCGAGGTAGTTGCTACCTCGCTATTGGGGCCCATCTGTCTGGCAGATTTGGGCCTACTTGTCTTTGGGCCTACTTGTTATGCGACTGCCCTGCCTCGCGGCTCTGGGACTGGGTCTTTTCTGCTTCTTGAAAGCAGGCCTGTCGCCTTCCGCCGAACGTTGCCTCTTCATTCTGCCATTCGACGCTTTTTCCTCCTCGTATCGGTTGCAGAAACGAGGGTTCTCGCAGCAAACCTTTTCAACTGCCTTCGACCTATTCTACCGCCTCATGGGCTCATTCAAAGCGCTCGATCTCCACTTCTGTTGGGTCGACCACTGCTCCCATGGCGTTGGACAATTCTTAGTGCTGCACGGTAATGCGAGAGAGCTCTTTTACTTCCTCTGCTCCGTCCCCTTCTCCACTCTTCTACTCCGTTTTCATTTGTGTGCTTTTTCAACACGGAGTTCATTGAATCAGCACTACTCTCGCTCCCCGAGTCCGACGCATCGCTTAATGCGTATTTGTCGTCCTTGGCTAGCGACTCAGTCCTCCTCTTATCGTCGTCCTTATTACAAATTAGGTAACGAGTCGTTCATCTTGGTCGTACGACCACCTGCCCGACAAGGCGGGCTCAGCGGTTCAGAATTATATACGGGGAAAGAACCGTCCGCCACAGCAGCGCCCCTTACTGTGGTAAGGCCATCAATACTTCCCGAGGTGGTCCCGGTATCGGGAAGGCTCCGTTCGAATACAGCCGAATTTATCCCCTGGCTGCAATCGTCCAAAAGGCACGGTCCGCATAACACCATGGATTAGGGGGTTGGCAGTTCTTGGTCACCGACATCCCGCCGCCCTCCTATGAGGCGAAACGGCGTAGATGTCAGTCCTAAATACCTCCGCCTCAAAGTCGGGCGCTATGGAGTTCGGCTAAGCCCTCACACCAACGACAAGGTGCCTACCCTAGTGAGGGACAGGAGCGGCTAAAAAAACGTTTTACTTTAACAAGCACTACAAACAGATTTTGGATTTTCTCCGTAGTTATTGGCTCTAACACCTTGTATATTTTAATATTTCATACCAAAATCTGTGAAAAACGCAGTTTCGAAAAATTTGTTAGCTAGGGCCTTTGTGAGATGAACTAACGATATAAGGCTATATTGTGCTAGAAGTCGTACAATTGATCAGCTATTGGCTCACACTTTCGGTAAAGTTGTAGTCCCGATAGGTTAATGATTAAACAAGTATAACATCCAGTATTATATTATTATCGTATAAACATAAGTTAGTCAGGTGATAGATGATTGAACACAGATTGCGGGGTTCTCCGGCGGGAGTTAACACATAATTTTGCGACTACCTGTAGATACCAGGGATGTTAGGTCAGTAAAGCACCATCTGGCGTCAATTGGAAACTCCAAAGATATTCAAATCGCTTTACACTTAGTCCTTTCAACGGAATGGAGCCTCTTGCCTTTTTGCTTTTATACACGGGTATCGCTAAGAACTTCTTTCGTTCGCATATCATAGTTTATCAGGGTTGCCGCTGGGCTTACTAGTCGAATTTAATAACACTACATAAATGAAGTACGCAATATTATTTTTAAACAAGTAAAATATTTATATGTAGGCAACCTCCTATTTGTGCAAATACAAATTACATATATTTCTGATAATCACTAGCTTATTTACTTTTCGTTCAAATAACAAATTGGCTAATAAAAGAATGCAATAAAACTGAGTGATTGGTGCAAAAACCCGAGTAGGTGGAATTGTTATGGAAATGATCAATAATGTACTTAAGACAAAGGAATATACATAAATATATGTTCGCAAATTTAACACTAAAATCAGCAAACAACTAACAAAGGAAAATACTGATGTGCATGTGGTAGTGCAGACCATCATATCCAGTCCGATCCACCTTTTCTTTGTAGTAAAAGCTTTTGAAGATGCAGCTGACACATTAATTAATTAACAGCGGCCAATTAACACAAAAAGTCAATAAATCAATGGACACTACAGCGTCAACGATTTTAACATTATCCAGCTCGGTTAATAGCTCCCTGCAGCTTGACGGACGTGAGCATTTATGGGAATGCCTATGAGAGTACTTAGCCATCCTTAAGAGTGAGTTGAGCGCGAGTAAAATGAAATGCTTAAAGGTAAATATAACACAGAAATTTATTACCAATAAATTGATACATTTAAGGAGTAAATGAAACGTTGGGTATTTATGTAGGTAGGTGAGGAATGAGTTTGTTATTGTCACCTTTAAGTGGCTAGGGAAACAGTTGAGCACATAATGTAAATACCGAATGGAATTGTATCAATGAAGAGCGTAATTGAGTATAAATCTTTACAGGCTATGTTACTGCCAACTCAGGCCAACCCTAACCTAGCATTCTTCAATCTTGTTACTGAAGCACTATCCTTTGATACCTGTGACACTTTTACTAAATTGCATTTTATTTGTTAGTCATCTCCGCATAAACACATCACTCAAAACCGTTTCATCTTATACCAAGTCATTACTAAATGAGGATATTAAACAGAGAAGATAATGTAAATGGTGTATATGACAGGGCACATATGTACATACATGCATATTGTAACGAATTTACTTGCAAATCCTCTTATTTGCAATCCTCTGCTAAGTTCGAATCACTAAACTGTTGAATAAATAACTCCAATTTGTAATAATGCAAAATGGCCTTTATTAAAGTACTTCACAATAACACTCAAACTGTGCAACGAATAGCTTGCTTAATAACCAAACTGATTGATAGCTCAAATGAAACTCTACTTTCAAAATAATACTGCTATTGCTCGCTAGATAGCGTCTTAATCGAAACTGCTTGACAACTCAAATCAAACTGAATTCCAGCGCCTCTACAATTGCTCGCCTTTTATACTCTTTGATTTCAACGTTCGCATCTTCTAGGCGCTTCCAGAATCTACTAGTCCAGCAGCTCTCAAACTTCTCAGCTGTAACTACAATTGCACAATTTTATAGTTTTTCTCATTGCATACTTATAGGAGTATCTCAGATATATGCATGTGTTTGTGCATTGACTCTCCGCTGCTCGTATACGTACATGGTACATATGTGTAGACGCAATTATTGTTTCGTTTATGTAGATACATAATGATTGATCTATGGATGTGAATTCACGTCACTGCTTAGCATCGGCTTAGAGATGATAGCATCGCTTAGTGCTGCTAATATTCGTTACACTGCCCTCCACCTAAGTCTGATCGTCCCGATCAGACAAATCTCTCGATCTATACGCTGCCAGCCTTTCCAAATGAACCACTTTCATTTTGGTTCGTGGTTTGCCAATGGTTTGTATGCGGTACACTACATCGTTGATCCGTTTTACAACTTTGTATGGGCCTTCCCAATTACACTGCAATTTCGGGGACAAACCTTTTTTTCGTTGTGGGTTGTATAACAGCACCAAATCTCCTTCCTGAAACCCTTCCGAATTAATTGCTTTATCATATCTCGCTTTCATCTTGTCACTCATAATCTTTGCTCGTTGCCTTACAAGATCGTGTATCTCTCTCAGCTCTTCTTCCAAGACACCAGTGGATTTCTTGACATTTCTTTCCGCATCGGCATCTATCCCAAACCTCAAATCAGCTGGCAGTCGAAGGTCATTGCCAAAAATTACTTTTGCAGGGGTTTGGCCCGTGGTTTCATGCACTGCTGATCGGTAAGCCATCAAGAATAATGGTATGCGGGTATCCCACTCCTTATGGTACTTGTCTACTACTTTCCTTAAATGCTCTTCCAATGTTCTATTGAAACGTTCCACCATACCATCGGACTGAGGATGTAATGCAGTTGTCCGTGTTTTTCCGAATGCCCAACTTCTTGCACATTTCTTGGAACACAGCTGATTCAAAGTTCCTGCCTTGGTCAGAATGTATCTCCATTGGTACACCATACCTTGCAACCCATTCGTTTGTAACCACTTCTGCTACTGTTTCTGCTTCTTGGTTTGGGATTGGGTATACCTCTGGCCATTTACTGAAATAATCCATAACCACCAGTACGTATTTGTTTCCGTGGTTGCTAGTAGGAAATGGACCTGCGACATCCATGGCGATCCTTTCAAATGGTGCACCTGAAATATACTGCTTCATCTGGCCATGACTTCGTGTTTTGGGCCCTTTCGCTCTGTTGCAAACCTCGCAGTTGGCAATCCACTCGGTGACCGACTGACGGCAACCAACCCAATAGAATCTCTGCTTAATTTTCTCGAGCGTCTTCGTGATTCCAAGATGACCTCCACTTGGACCATTATGCAGCTCGCTGAGCACGTCAGGAATCCTCTTTCTGGGAACAACTATCAGTTTCTTCTTGCATTTACCATCCTCACTCTCCCATACTCGATGAAGGCAACCGGATATCAATTCTAAACTGTTCCACTGTGCCCAATATGACTTCGCAATGGGACTCTCTGCTGACATCTCTTCTCTGTTTGGTCTTTCGTTTCGTTCGAGCCCTTGCATAACACGTGACAGATCTGTATCTTCTAGCTGACACTTTCTTAGCTGTTCCTTGTCCCATTCATCTGTACATGTTATAGTCATTAGCCGGACATCTATAATGTCTTCTTTAGCCTCGGCCTTTGAACAGTGCTTGCATTCCAAACTACATGGTCTTCGTGACATTGCATCGGCATTTCCATGGGTACTACCTTTTCGATGCTCAATGGAAAAGTCATAGCTTTGTAGTCGCTCGATCCACCGTGCCAATTGTCCTTCCGGATTACGGAACTGCAGAAGCCATTTTAAACGCTGCGTGATCTGTCCTGACACGGAATCGCTGGCCGTAGAGGTATTTGTGAAAATGTTTAATGCACTCTACCAATGCCAACAGCTCTCTCCGCGTAACGCAGTAGTTCCTCTCTGGTTTTCCAATCGAACGGCTGTAATATGCAACTACCTTCTCCTGTCCATCGACCAGTTGTGATAAAACGCCTCCTATAGCATATCCACTCGCATCTGTATCTAGAATAAATGTTGCTCCTGGAATCGGATATGCTAACATTGGGGCAGTGCACAAACGCTCCTTCAATGTTTGGAAAGCCACTTCTTGCTCCTTCTTCCATTCAAAAGCTTTATTTTTTCTTGTAAGCTCATGGAGGCTATGGGCTACGCTGGAAAAATTTGGTACAAATCGGCGGTAATATGTGCACAGCCCAAGGAAACTTCTTAATTCATGTAGGTTCTGTGGTCTTGGCCAATCCTTTACAGCCTCTATCTTTTCGTTCGCAGTGCAGATGCCCTCTGTCGTTACCTTGTGACCCAAATAATTTACTTCCTTTTTAAACAGCGCACACTTTTTGGGACTTAACTTCAGACCAGCGCCAGCTATTCTTTGGAAAACTTCCTCCAAGTTCTAAGATGTTCATCAAAATTCTTGCCCAATACGATGATGTCGTCCAGGTACACCAAGCATGTTTTCCAATGTAGTCCTTTCAGTACCTGGTCCATGAGTCTCTCAAAAGTAGCTGGTGCATTACAAAGTCCAAAAGGCATCACTGTAAATTGCCAAAGACCATCACCGACACTGAAGGCTGTTTTCTCTTTATCTTCCTCCTTCACCTCCACTTGCCAGTAGCCGCTTTTCAAGTCCAGCGTGGAAAACCATTTCGTACCAGATAGCGAGTCCAGAGTGTCGTCAATTCTTGGCAATGGGTAGCTATCCTTTTTCGTTACGTCATTCAACTTCCGGTAGTCCACGCAAAACCTCATTTTTCCATCCTTCTTCTTTACAAGTACTACCGGTGAGCTCCATGGACTAGCTGATGGTTCGATGACGCCGCTGTCGCTCATTTCTTGTATGATTTGACTCACAACTTCCCGCTTCGCCAGTGGAACACTACGTGGAGCTTGACGGATCGGCCTCGCATCTCCAGTGTCAATTTGATGTTTCACAACGTTGGTGCGGCCTGGTTTGGAACCATCCTGGTCAAATATGTTCGCGTACTTTAGGAGCAGTTGTTTTGCCTTACTCTGATATGCTTCCTCTAGCCCCTGCGTCCATGCCGTGATGTCATTTGAAAGATCAGTATTACTAGCTGAAACGTGTTCCTGGAGCTGTTCACAGTTAATAACTACTTCAGCCTCTTGGCATCTTCCCAAAATAGCTCCTTTAGTCAGTTTGAGTGGTGACTTGAACTCATTGAGTACTCTTACCGGAATACGTCCATCTTGTTTTGTCATAGCCAGGGTTTTTCCTACAAGTATGTTTAGTGCTGATTTGTTTGCTGCTTCGACAACCCACAATTTGTTTGTCCCACAATCTCCATCAACCTTTGCCCAGATGACTGCTTCGGATTTTGGTGGTATTTGCTGACTCTCTTCCACCAGCACTCGTTTACTGCTGTAGCCTCTCTCGTAGCCGAAATTAAGTGGTACATCCATGTTTTTATATCGCATCGTCTTGCTTTGCATGTCGATCTTGATGCCCTGGTCGATTAAGAAGTCCACTCCAATTATGATTTCATCAACAATTTCTGCCACTATAAAATTGTGTACTACCGTGACGTTCCCAATTGCGACTTCACATGATACTTCTCCTAGAACCGTGCTGTCTTCTCCAGTGGCTGTACGCAATCTTGCTCCATGCAATGGTCTTATCTTCTTGTTGACTAAATCCGCTCGAATGATGGAATGAGATGCACCCGTATCTACAGTCAGTAAACGTTCCTTTCCATCCACATGTCCTCCGACAGTAAGATTGCTTGACCTTCTTCCAATTTGTGAGATAGAGATTATGGGGCATTCAATTGAGGGAGCCAGCTGTCGCCCCTTGCGGCTGACTCGCTTTAGTTTAACGATTGAGTGGTCTTGGAGATTTGCTCATCTCCTTCAGCTCTGCGTTTACGACCACCCACATTGTTGGAACTGTTAGGGTTGGTGTTGCAATGTCGTGCAATATGACCTGGGTTGCCGCACTTGAAACATTTAATAACTCCGCATTTTTCTGTTGTGATCCCTTCAGTGCTTCCAAAATTGTGTCTACCCAATCTGGTCTTTCCACTTCCACACGATGAGCTTTGTATGCTGGTTTACTCAATAGTGAGGCAGTTTCCTGAGTCAATGCATGTGATACCGTTTCAGCAAATGTTGGCTTTGGGTTTGCGTATGTGGCTCGCTTCGTTTCGACGTCCCGTATGCCATTTATAAAGCTCTGGATTTTTACCCTTTCGGTGTATTCCACGGGTGCGTCCGCATTCGCAAATGTGCCAACCTTTCAACATCTGAGCAAACTCCTGCAAAGTCTCATTAGCTTTTTGGTAGCGGTTTTGCAACTCTATTTGGAGTATCTGCTTTCCTATGCTCGCTTCCGTATCGTCTCTCTAGAGCGCTCATCAATGCTTTCGTAGTTGTTCCGCTCTCCTCGGGAATAGTCTGTAGGATTTCAGCAGCTGGTCCCTTTCAATGCCACGAATAGTGCAGCAACTTTATCTTCAGCATTCCAGTTGTTCACTGCTGCGGTCTTCTCAAACTGTAGCTTAAAGACCTGGAAAGGAACAGAGCCGTCAAAGATGGTGTTTTTACCTTCGGATTACTCGCTGAAACTGCTGGGCGATTTAGTTGTAACTCTCCATACGACCTCTCAAAGCATCATCTCGCCTCAAATGCGATTTTTGATCCTGCGCTTCCAGCTTTGATGATTACGCTCTTCGCTTCGAGTTGTACTGAATGTGCCACTGTTCTTGTCTGTTCTTCCAGTTGAGTATGTCCATCTGTGCGTTTCTGTGCTTCAATTTCGATGTTATCGTGTCTCCTGTGATTCCAGTTGGGATGCCATCTTGATGTTATCTGTTCGATTCTGTGATTTCTGTGCTTCAGTTGAGATGACACTGTCGATGTTTGAGCAGATATTGCAGCCAATATCATGTTCAAGTCTGTGCTCGTAAC
Organism: Eurosta solidaginis; assembly: GCA_029619165.1. Lineage (NCBI taxonomy): Eukaryota > Metazoa > Arthropoda > Insecta > Diptera > Tephritidae > Eurosta > Eurosta solidaginis. The sequence continues at coordinate 9,387 of JARSSU010040663.1, forward strand.
TGTCTGCGATGTTTCGTTTTTCTCTTCAATTTTTGTTGTCTCGTCGCCATCAAGATGAAAGACATACTCTTCCACGTCAATTCCTTCTGCTTCCATTGCCTCTCGTAGCCGTGCCTGAAGTTCGAGTTTAACGCCGGTTGTATTCAATCCACGGCTCTCCAACTCCTTCTTCAGTTGCTGGATCTTCAATTCACTGAACTTTGCCATGTCCTTGTTGTCCTCTGGAATTTATTCAACAATTCCTCTTCTGACACCAATTGTAACGAATTTACTTGCAAATCCTCTTATTTGCAATCCTCTGCTAAGTTCGAATCACTAAACTGTTGAATAAATAACTCCAATATTGTAATAATGCAAAATGGCCTTTATTAAAGTACTTCACAATAACACTCAAACTGTGCAACGATAGCTTGCTAATAACCAAACTGATAGCTCAAATGAAACTCTTTCAAAATAATATGCTATTGCTCGCTAGATAGCGTCTTAGTCGAAACTGCTTGACAACTCAAATCAAACTGAATTCCAGCGCCTCTACAATTGTCGCCTTTTATACTCTTTGATTTCAACCTTCGCATCTTCTAGGCGCTTCCAGAATCTACTAGTCCAGCAGCTCTCAAACTTCTCAGCTGTACTACATTGCACTTTTATACATCTTGGGCTTCAGAATCTATCAGCTCTCAAACTTTCAGCGTACTACAATTTTATAGTTTTTCTCATTGCATACTTATAGGAGTATCTCAGATATATGCATGTGTTTGTGCATTGACTCTCCGCTGCTCGTATACGTACATGGTACATATGTGTAGACGCAATTATTGTTTCGTTTATGTAGATACATAATGATTGATCTATGGATGTGAATTCACGTCACTGCTTAGCATCGGCTTAGAGACGATAGCATCGCTCAGTGCTGCTAACATTCCTTACAATATGTATGCATGTACATTACCTGCCTCTACGGTTTCAATATCACGAGTTTCAAACATTGATATTTCCTATTCGAATGAGCTGCGGCGGTATGTAAAACTCAAACAATGTTTTAATGCATTTCTTTCTACTTCTCTTTGGAATTGCTGTTCAATTTCAAAATAAAGTCAATTTCTTGCATTGATTGCTCTTTTTGACTAAGGATAGCATAAGCCAATTAAAACTATTTTTTGTTACTTTGCTAACCGCGCTCAATATTTATCTTTGCTGAACAATGCACTCTTTGCGGTGAACATGATGTTGTGTGTTTTATAGTTGACTTCCAATGATAAAACTGCCCTGTGGCGAATTCAGTAAACTAGTGATAAAAATTTCTGGTTTAGAAGTAGAGCGTAAGTACCAAGTATGTACTAGTTAGATAGTAACTAAATTTTCTCTAGTTCAAAATCGATATTTGGATTCTCGTATTTATTATGAATATATATTTGACAAATATGCTATCTCACAAAAATAAACTAATGCTCGCTTCAAGGAGCTTCCACACTTTAAAGCCTTTTCCTTACTTCAATTCTATAGCACAGTAAACGGTCTATCAAAGAACTATCTCGCGGCAGATGTAACATAATTCATTAAAATAATGACAAACAACTTTTATTTGCGTCATTTATATAAAACATGTAGTCCTTCAGAGAGCAATTTCGGCGAATCTGAAACATTTTTTCGAACACGAATAAGGTTTTGTAATATAATCTGGGGAAAAGCTACCTGCTGAAATATTATGAGTGATTCGGAACTATGGAAAAAGGGATAAAACTGTTTTAGAAGCACATGTTGATTTCGGTCTGTTTTGGAACCAACGAAATACTACCACAAAATAACTATATCTAATTGTAAATATTGACCTAGTTTCTGAACTCTCTAATAGTAGCAACAAATCAACTTGTTTTAAATTTAAATTTTATCTAGTTGAAAACTATAGAAAAGGTAATGCAGCGGTGACAAATTCCACCGCCTTGGACATCGCTTTGTTAAATTCGCCAGTTGAAAGCATGTAAAATAGGTAGAGAACGAACTATTAGTTTTAATTAGAGAATTTCCTACAGGGTGTATATCATGTAAATCAGACATGCTCCCCCAATAACTCAGAGAGCTACTTGTTTTCTCACAACATGGCTACGGCTAGAGTTTGCTGACACCGTGTTGTTGTTGATTGGTAAAGGAGTTACTTTCGGTCACTGGCGAGTATGACTAAGTCCAGGGATAAGTGGTATGTGAATTCTTAATTGAGAGGTTACGGTTCTACATAAAATTTTTTGCGGCAGAAATCTTTGATCAAGTCATACTGTGAGTAGACTTCTTAGTTGACTATGGCATCTAGATCGATATGCAAAGAAGGATTATGCGATATACGACAAGATGTACTACCTAACTTCAGCTTTGAGGTATTCAGCAGTAAGCGACATTGGTTGAGGAGCGTCGACAAAGACCATAAAAGTCGAAGGCAGAAGACCGGAAAGATTAGTGGAATGAATGGACAAGCAACAAACCCGAATGTACCTGTAGGAGAAAATTGGCTTTGATAATAGATGCATCCAAAGAGTTAAAAAACTCCCAAAAAGATGCAGAGTGATTTCAGTCCAGGGCGCACTACAGTTGTGAAACGTCAAATCGATACTGATTATGAAAAGCCAATTCGTCAAGCTCTTCGAAGTAATCATTGGCTAAACGACAGGCAACGAACCGGGATCATTAGTAGTAAGGTGAAAGACAGGCACGACAGGGACGACAATTCGGAAGGTTTCCTGGTGGGAGATTTGGTACTGTTATACAACCCTAGTCAGCGAAAAGTTATTCCATCAAAATTTCAGTGTAGCTGGGAAGGTCCGTACAAATTGTGTGGGTCAGCGATGTCGTCTACCGCATACAAAAGTTGGAAAAACGCGAAATAGAATAAGGGTGAATGCACAACATTAGCAAAGTAAGAAACCACACATACATATGTACATGCAACATCAAAGCAAGCAGCCACACATACATGTAGGCAATGAAGATAATACTATTTTTCACACAGACGCTTATTGAATAATAAGTGCAGTTTTTCTACATTAAGACGCTTATTGAGTCAATCTTCCCTACAAATTCGAATCTATTATTATATCATTAGTAGCTAATCGAATGCCTAATGACGTCAAAAGCACAATGCAACTCTGTTGGCAGCGTTCCGCTTCCGTTTCCGCTTCTTAGTTTTGTTGTGTGTTCGTGCTTAAAAATGTCATTTGTCAAAGCAATGTCATTGTCTGCATGGTCGGAACGATACAAGGTGGCCGCATCTGAACAGATTATTATAACCTTTTTTATTTGATTTTGATACATCACTACCGGCGCAGTACGATTTTGACATTTGTCCATCGAATTTACAAGTACATGTTATGTTTGTAGTTATGTCACATTCTCCCACCTTGTATCGTTCCGCCATGATTGTCTGTCATGGGTCTCACGCCTGCCTCATACTAATCGGGCGAGTCTACTTCTGTGTGTAAAGCAAAACAATCGTTTACGAGGGTTTCATTAGCAGGTGAAATGAGATAATTAACGTTTCTGTGATGAAACGGTATAATGGTCTAAGAGAATACTTCACATTCATACATATAGTCCAGCAGCTATGAGACAGAAGTTACTACTGAACGCAATTCGCGCTCATGCATCTGATAAGAATACAAACTCAGACAAACAAATATAAAGTCAGAGATCCATAAAGGAGAAATAAAAAGGCAGCTCATATTCGCTAAAGTCTGGAACGCTTGAAGGATAAAGGCGCAAAGCACGAGACACCTGAGCGTATAAAGAGCAGCGCAAGATGAGGAAATATTCCCCAATCAGTTTGCTTTTTAAACGTTGTAATGAAGAACAGCGAGCATTGTAATTGTGAAGTAATACCACCAGAGTAGTCTATCAATAAAGAACATCTTTTTCTATAATGAAATATTTGAGTTATTTATCTCAAAATGAAAGGGCCATGGGATTTATTGTACACATGATCGGACTTCAATGAGTATTTGCTCTGAAAAATCATTCATAGTCACAAACTCCGATTTTCTTTTTTAAGCACCACACAGGTTTACGACGGGAATAAGCTAATTGGTAGGTTTTTTTATATAAGTCCTCGATTTTGCATAAACAATGTATTCACCGGTGCTGCCACCTGGTGTGTGGTTCCAGCATGAATAATCACTTAAGATATTTGGATTCACAAGGGCTCTTGTAGTTAACTTGTAAAAAATCTTGGAAGAGCTAAAACCTTTGGTGTTCAAATAGATATTCAGGCCACATTCCTGTTTGGCAAACGGAGAGCGCTTAGCGAAACGATATAGCAGGTTGACGATATCGATCCACGGTTTGCTACACAATGTTATCATTTGGGATCAAAATTCATCGTAATCCCTAAAAATTCATCATGGAGTACCCTAAAAATTAATACTCCTATTTTAGATTTTTTCTTCCGACAATCTCAAATGCTCCTCTTCTGATCACACACGCACATAGGAGGTTCGACGGAACCCTACTCCTTGACAGCTTTTGTCAGTCATTGTGGTTCAAAACACTTTTCGCCCCGAAGTACTTAGAGTTTTATGAATGTTAAATTTCATTGCTCGCAGAGGCTAGCTGGTAGGATTTCCGTAAAATAAAAACAACTATCGGACTGGACAGTTAAGAACGCGCGTTCTGCACAGGGGAGAAATTTGGCAAGTTTGGCATTATTGCATAGGACTCTATGGGTGATAAAGTTGTCAGTGGAGGAAGGCACTGTACTGTGATAGGACTCTGAGTAGAATAGAATTGTACTGTCTTAATTCATGCGAAAGCCATGCGATAGTGTCGCTACTAAGGCGTTCGTTGCTGGGTACCTATTGGCTTTCACGCCGGAGACGTCCGTCCTTTATTACAGACAGAAGCCATACATTCAAGTGTAATTAGTGTGTGTTTTTCATATTAAATTCGTCGTTGTTGTTGTTTTTGTTAAGCTCATAACATGTCGGTTTTATTGACGTATTCCTGCGTGCTTTGCATATTTTCTGTCAATAACACATCATCCAAATACAAAGTGCCTAGAGGTTTTAATAATGGTTGTTTCTCTCTTTATGTCTATTTGGATGTTTAGTTAGTATGTGTGTTGCTAAAGTACTTTTAATATGTTGTGCTTGCAAGTAAGCAGCGTTCATGAGACTGTGAGTTCAGCTTAAAAGATGTGAGTAAATTGACAAAACTTTCAAATTAAATTTTTGTAGGTGAATGTTTTTATTTGACATATTGCCTGGTCAATCAACTAGGCCGTATCCCAAAATTCGTAGGAGTTTCTTGCTGTAAATGAACGTATGACTTTGAAGCGCGTGAAGCGCATTTAGCAAAATTTTCGCTCGTTTGTCAGTTGTTACTGTAGGAACAATGACAGCGAAGTTGCATTTTACAATCAAAATTATGATTAGCTATAGCGGAACAATGCGAAGCGATATATATCAATAGGTAATATCTGAAAGACTCGTCACTCTCTATAAGACCGTGTTACGATAGAACGATTTTCACTGGTAATAGGTTATGGTCCAAACTAGCTACATATCGTCGTCAGCACCTAAAATATGCTGCTATTGTGCTGTGAAAATAAAACTTGTTTTCAGTGTTTCATACTGTCACAGCTTAACGCAAATTCGTTGTTTATAGACTCAGCTGAGCAGATGCTCCAGTGTAACCGCATAAACTAATCGAGGAGTCGAATATAGACTTCTATATATCAAATGATCCTGGTGCGAAAAAAGAAATATCATTTAGCCATGTCCCGTCCGTCGTAAACACGATAACTTGAGGAAATTTTGAGGTATTTTGATGTAAATTTGGTATGTCCCTTGTTCTTCGGTGCTGCATCTCAGATCGCAATTTAAAATGAACGAAATCGTACTACAACCACGGCCACTTTTTCTACATCGAAAATTCGAAACCGATAAAGTGCGATAATCAGGTTACACAAAGACGGATTTGATAGCGATTAAACTTTGTAGGGTGCGTTAACCTTATGACGCAAATTAGTAACATTTTGGACATGGGCGTGGCACGCACTTTTAAAATATGGTAATTTTAAACTTTTGCAATGCTGTATTTGGCAGTGCGTTGAAGATATCATGAGAATGTGGCTGAACAGGAAGAACGTTACTCTTATCACTCATATAGCGTACGCTAATAAAAAATAGCAAAATCGGCGAGCACGACCACGCCCACGTTTTGAAACAAAAAATTTTTTAAAGTCAAATAAAGAAAAGTCCAATCTTCTTACTGTATATAGTAAATTATGTCAACATTGGCATAACTCCAGTAATGATATGGTTGCATTTACAAAACGTACGAATGATACGTACCTATGATTACTATAATGCTTCAATGTATGACTTGGCAGTGGCTTCGCCCTTTTTCATTTAATTCGGTGCCGTCTAGAATACTTTAATGCCTAGAGCTCGAACAAAAATGTACCAATCTCCTGCGAAATTGTTGTAACGCGGAGCATATATTCTATAGTACGATAACGGTTTCCTCTGTGAAAATGGGCGAAATCGGTTGTGAGTCACGCCCCGCGTTATTGTCTACACAGTTCGACCGTCTGTCACTGCGCGTCGGCCGTTAACTGATAACCTTGTAGCAAAAATGGATTCTATCTTACTAAACTTAGTCACGTATTTTGT
>JARSSU010040664.1:0-39088 GCA_029619165.1 Eurosta solidaginis
ACATCTGAAATATTTTTGGAGTTTGAGGAGGGACAAGCATACTGGCGCAGTAATCGAGTAAAGTCTCGAAAGTTTATACATTGAGACTTAGATTGCAACAAATTGTCAGGAAATAGTCTCGTAAATGAGTCACTAAATAACTAAATAAATGAAAATATTAGCAACTAAATAAAACTAAAAACTTGAAAATACATAATTAAAAAAACATTTTAAGTTAAACTTTTATTGAGAACATATTTGCATGAAGTAAAACATTTTACTACAAGCTGGAAATAATTAGGTAGGTTCTAAGTACTAGTTCATCACACTCTAATAATCTAGGCGTTGATCAGACAATTTAAATAAAGGATTGGCGCGTCAAATTCTATTGATAGTCTAAGTAAGTCCAACTGAACTTAATCAGGTTATGCACGCTACATTTTTAGAAATTTCAACGCACCCATGCTTTTTATTAAATGTCTGTCAACGCCTAGATTGATGATAGTGTGATGACTAGTACCTAGGACCTCGTAATTATTTTTCTAGCTTTTCTTTTTATTACTTCATATAAGTGTTGTTTTCAATAAAACCATTTACCTTAAAAATTTTTTATAATTGTTTTTATTTCGTTCTTAATTTTTAGAGGATTTTTTAGAAAAGGGCTATCTGGTGAGCTTAGCAGGCACAAACCACATACCTAACGAAGTTTTTGACGGCAATGCTTGATTAATGTCAGTTGTTGAATGGTTAAAAATAACAGAAATGGCTTTCATGTTATCTTTTGTTGGAGAAATTGTTCAACGCCTAGTGAGATAACGCGTCCTGTGAGACGTACGTCGTTTTAAATTTTTGCTCTCAGTCTCCACATCGATAGAAAGAGAGGTCCTTCTCCTTCTCAGTGTTCTCAGCTACCATTCCATCTTGTCCGTGGTGGTTTGTCAGTAGTAACTTTTTCTCTTTGTTTTCTGAAATATGTACGATTGTTTTTTAAAAATACGTCTAAGAGACGCATCGTTATCTTTGACGTGACTACGTGACATGACTATTTTATATGTAACTAGCTTTAACCTGGCGTACGTTGTAACGCCGAGATCGATTGAATGTTTTGTTTTTTTTTTCTGTTTTGTTTGTTGACAGATTTAGTTTATTGTTCCTAAATTGGATTGAATTTTTGTACACATATTTGGTTAAATTTTCGCTCAAACTTTTTATTATTGTATCTTATTGGAATGCAAGTGGCTAAACGGTATTTTTGGTTTTTTCGTTCGGTGCAAGATAAACAAATTTTTTGGGCGTTCCAACTTGAGAATTTTCGCTACTGTAAGCGAAAGCATCATATTCATCTCTTCACAGCACGACGTGAAAGTCGTGCCGTTCGTCTCGATGGTGGATTTAATGGTTTGGATCTTCGATCTATGCGACGTGCTTTTGTAATTGTTGTACTTGGTTTTGGTGGTGAGCGTTCCTCTACAATTTTGCGCTCTCTCTTTGATTAATGATAGGTAGTATTACGCGTATGTCGACTTTAGTTGATCGTCCTTGTGGTGGCATTTTGTGCATATGATGAATATTATGAAAAAATCTTTTTAATATTTTTTTCTTGCCTGAACACACTTTAATCACTTTTTAATTATATAGTTGGAGAAATGTAAGCGTTTTCTATTCTATGTATTGTTCAAATCAATAGGCAACGAAATTGTTTGTTATGTGCTTTATTTTGTCGTAACTCTTTTGGCGATTACAAATTCAATGATCTTACATGCGAATAAAAAATTCAATTAAGGCAGCAGAATTCATGGTTAGGATTTCCATGGACAAAGTCCTGCTACTTAATGTTGACAAAATAAGCGATGGGTGCGAAGAGTATATATGGCAAAGTAATATTAGTGCAGGTGAGTGATGCATTATGTTGCTGCCGTGGGAGTGGAGTGCAGTGGATTGGAAGTGGTGGTGGGGTGTGTTGGTTGGTTGTGTGGATAAAAAAAGCGAAGACGTGACGTTACGTTGTACAACAAAGCATGATTCGCTGCGATGAGTGGCGAGTGTGTGTTTGTATGTATGCAATTATTAACTTAAATCGAAGACATGTGGAAAGCAGGCGTGAACAATAGTTACCATCAGCAGAAAGTGATTGATAAACATTTTCATTTGGACAGGTTCGTCTCGCGTCAACATTTGTATGCTGTCAATCGCACACATTACCTGTAATTACTAGTTGGATCGATCTTTTTCGTTAGGATCGGACCGAACACGCGTAAACTTTGTTTTTTCACATTGAATTTTTCTAAAACAAATCATAACTCAAGAATCGCTAAACAGATTTGGGATTCAAGTACCTCATCTCTCCTTTCCTGTATCCTTCCTAAAAATGTCATGGTCAATCTGTGGAGCCGTTCTCGAGTATGGAGTGCTACAATCAAAATGTACACTTCTTTTTGTATATTAGATTTTTGCGGAAAATGGTATTTTAGCTAATATTTTTTTAAGTATAGTTTAAAAACAGTTAATTCATTCAAGTGAAGTACATAAATATGTATTTTATTTCTATCCTATAAAACTGAGGTCCCTCGACTCATTTTTGTAAGGACCAAGGCCAAGACAAGTCATACTTAATTTTTAATATATTTAAAGAACGATATTTTTTCTTTAACACGCATTTAAAACCAAGTGAATATATATCAGATAAATAATTAAAAACAATAAACAAAAATAAAAACGTTAGTTTTTTTATATCTTAGTGCCCTTAAACTTGACACGTCTCTCAGACGTACGTTATCTTTCTAGGGTTAAATGCAAGATGTGTGCAATGGAAATTTTCAAATGGGAAGCAACAGACTAGCTTAGAATTCTTTCATTCGATTACAGTCTGAATGTGCCACACCAGCAGAACATCAAAAGTAAACAAAAATGTACGAATGTAAAAATTTGGTGGTTTGGTGGCATGTTTTAACCTAGAGGCAACATTCCACCCTACCAATCTACTACATACAGGTTATCGATGTCCTCAATAAGATTCATGATTGTGCTTAATTAAGCTACTTTTTCATAATTTGCTGCAGGGAGTTGAGTTTGTATTTAGAGATTCATGCCATGTTGCATGCAACACTCCAACCAGCTGACAGTGGATGTAAGCACGTGTGAATTGCGAATAGTTTATTCGCTTCTAAGGAACATGAAATCTAACGATGTAGACTTGCAAAATCCCGTATATCAACTAACGATGGAATTAGTTGCATGCAATAATATTCGCTGAAAAACATAATAGTGACGTTGATCTTTCCTATTCTTTGGCTATTCGTTTGACTAAAAAGAGTAGGTAAACAAACACAAACGAAAAATCAAAACAAAATTATTTAGTCACCAATTTAGCTGTAACAGTGACCAGAGTGAGTAAACAACAGTTTGCGTTATGTATTGGCTAATTCACATGCACGTGGGTAGAATTTAATCCTTTGATGACCCTTTTAAAAATTTGGCTACGGTTCTATGAAGCAACAGAAGCTACATTATTGTGCAGCAGTTTCGTACTCACTCAGGAAAATGCAGTGGACAGCAACAATAGCAAGACAAGCAGATGGAATAGAAAACAGTACACATACAGACTATGCTTCACAGATCAATTTCTGTACTCAGTCTTTCATTTACTTTCATTGCAAATGAAAGTATCTACAAATACACCATACGTGTACACGCATAACAGTGCACCCTGCAAAAATGCGATTAGTCTCGGATGAGTCCGGGATGAGTCGTAAGGAGTATGTGACTAATACCAGTTTTGATCACTTTGTATGCGTTGAACTGTTCCCTTTTGTTGAGCATGTCCTATGAACTTGACTTATTGTACCCATTTATATCCGAACGGGAACGATAGGACCAATCCCCTTTGTACCCATATGGGAACGAATGAAGACTAATATATTTTCTCATCAAAAAGTGTTAGTTTTCGTATGGTACTAGGATATGTACATTTTAAACGCAATATTAAAACTTGCAAAAGATTATTTAGATACATTTATGTAAAAAAATTATTAAGTTGCCAACTCATCAAGAGATATGGTCGACGATAATGGAAATTGGTCCAAGTCATTTAGGTTCGGTAAGGGCTCTGAATTTTTTCTTAAATAATTCGAATCAATCACCATAATATTCATCTTCATGATGTTCTTAAAATGGGCTACATAGATTTCATCTGACTAATCCCTACTGTGCCCAAAAGGTCTAGAGGGGCTCAATTATGCCCCAATTTAGACAAAAGAGATCAATTGGAGACCGTTTTCTTTAGGTATTAGTCGAACTATTTTTTAGAGGATATTACTCGCTGTACCAACATATATCAGGTCCCTGTCCATATTAAATATCCGTAAAGTGCGCCACGTCCAACGATTTGTTTCACGATTCGTAATTACGTTGGAAAAAATATTGAAGATATAAGCTGTTATAAAGATATTGTATAAAAATATACAAAACAAAAAAATTACGAATTATGAAGTTTTGAATATCACCAAATTTTTAGTTTTGCAAAGTATGTAATTAGCGAGACTGATAATATTGTTTAGAGCAATAGTTTTGTTATACTATTTAGAGAAAATTGCAAAGCTTACAACGGCGATGGTATCTAGGACATGTTTCTGAATTTCACTTCTCCATCAGCTAGCTTCTCGGGACTGAGTATTGAACGGTTTGAATACAATACTTACATAAATATAATAATATTAAAAGATGGAAATAATTAGGTAGGTCCAAGTACTCTTCATCATACTCTCCATTAATCTAGGCGTTGATCAGACAAATAAATAAAAGTGATGGTCGCGCGAAAAATAGGTTGACGGAATAATCAAGTGCTTCAAGTGCTGGAAGCCTGGTCACATTGCTAGTCTTGCTGTGCATCTGCCTTAAGCGCATGGCAGAAGATAAGGTACAGCAAGCCGGATGCAAGGAGCGACGACTGGCTCCGGCTATTGAAAGCCTCTCTATATCTGTATCCAAAGTCGGAAGTAAGTCGAGCAGTCTTACTCTCTGTGGATATGTTTACGGAAAGGAGCGGTAGACACAGGTACATCTCACTCCAAAATTCGACCTGCTATAGTCAAAAGAAGATACTGTCATGTGCATGGGGCAAGATTGCGTACGGTCACTGGCGAATACAACCATGTGCAGAAAGAAGTGATATGTAAAGTCGTAATTGGCAAGGTCACAGTTTTAGACAAATCGCTGTAGGAGAAGTCTTATTGCAGCCATATTGGGAGTGGACTGCTTAGTTGACCATGGTATCAAGATCGGCATGTAAAGAATGATTTGCGATAAAGAACTAGACTGTGCCAATCAACTTTGGCTTTTATAATGGGTATTGGATACGAAACAAAATAGGATGTCTACTTTGGGAAATAATATATGCGTGAAGTTTTTGAGACTAGGGGTTTTGTGTGGTAATTTCAAGATAGTACCGCATTTAGTTCAATGTTGGACGTTTAAGGGTTTAGGGTATTCACTGCGAATAAAACTTTCATAGTATTCTTTGAAGTTACACCAAATTCACAAACCTAAACAAGAAACTTAGTTAATAATAGATACGCATGAAGAAGCGGATACTGATATGTGGGCATGCAAAATGCAAAAATTGTTCGGCAATTTAAACGTAGCGTCACGATTGCGATATTGCATTTTTTTCGGCGTAATATTTTTTTATGCTTATATGCATAAAAAATAGCATCAGTGGTTTAATGCTAAAAGTGTGCGAGGGAGATATTCACTCTGCTCAGCAAAGTTGGAAATTATTTGAATATGAGCGTACAAATATGTATACAAGGTGATCTGTGTATCAGCAAAGGAATTTAACAAGTAAGGAGGCTAAGTTCGGTTTTACCGAACATTACATACTCAGATGAGACTTTTGGAGACAAAATAAGGGAAAGATCCGCATGTAGAAAATGAACTGGTAACCTGGAATGTGTTTGTTATGATTTGTATCAAATGAAAGGCATTAAGGTATTTTAAGAGGGAGTGGGCATAGTTGTATAGTTGGAGCGCCATTTAGGGTTATCGCCATAAAGGTGGACCAGTGATCTATAATTTGTTTGTACAATATGGGTATTAAATGAAAGGTGTTATGAGTATTTTAAAAGGGTGTGGGCCTTAGTTCTATAGTGGACGGTCTTTTCGAGATATCGCCATAAAGGTGGACCGGGGTGACTCTAGAATTCTTTGTACGATATGGGTGTTAATGAAAGGTGTTAATGAGTATTTAAAAGGGCGTGAGCCTTAGTTTCTATAAGGCGGAATGCTTTTTCGGATATCGCCATAAAGGTGGACCAGGGGTGACTCTAAATTCGTTTGTACGATATGGGTATTAAATGAAAGGTGTTTAATGAGTATTTTAAAAGGGCGCGGGCATTAGTTAGATAGGGGCCTCCTTTTTGAGATATCGTTATAAAGGTGGAACCGGGGTTGACTCTATCATGCTTTTGTACAATATTTGGTATCAAACGAAGGTGTGATAATGAGTATTTAACAACGAGTGGGTTCCACTTAGTTCTCATAGTGACGACCTTCTGAGATATCGTGCTACATAGGGTGGACCAGGGTGACTCTAGTAATGTGGTTTGTACGATATGGTATCAAATTAAAGTACTATGAAGGTCAAGGGAGTGTACTGCGCTTTTTTAAGGAGTGGTTGGTAAGTTTGCATATCGTGAAGCTTTTCGGATATCGACCAAATTGTGACCAGGTGACCCAGAACATCTTCTGTCGTCTGGTAGCGCTAGTATTATTTATATATGTATATACCACGAACGCGTAGTCCTGTCCACGAGATTCCAAGGCTCTGATTCGCCCTGCAGAGACGTTTCATTTTCTTCTACTTGATATGGTAGGTGTTACACCACATTTTACAAAAGTTTTTTTCTAAAGTTATATTTTTGCGTCAATAAACCAATCCAATTACCATGTTTCATCCCTTTTTTCGTATTTGGTATAGAATTACGGCATTTTTTTTTTTTCATTTTTCGTAATTTGTCGATATCGAAAAAGTGGGCGTGGTCAATGTCGTATTTCAGCCTTTTTTTATACCAATTACAAAGTGAGTTCAGATAAGTACGTGAACTAAGTTTAGTAAAGATATATCGATTTTTGCTCAGTATCGTGTTTAGGGGCCGGAGCGAAGGACAGTCGAACGACTGTGTATAAAAACTGGGCGTGGCTTAACGATTTCGCCCTTTTTTCACAGAAAACAGTTATTGTCCAGAATCTATGCCCTACCAAATTTCACATGGATTGGTAAATTTTTGTTCGACTTATGGCCTTAAAAGTATCCTATGACAAATTAAATGAAAAAGGTCGGAGCCACGCATTTTGAAATTTTCTTTTATTTTTGTATTTTGTTGCACTATATCATTACTGGAGTTGAATGTTGACATAATTTACTTATATACTGTAAAGATATTAAATTTTTTGTTAAAATTTTACTAAACAAAATTTTTTTTTAAAGTGGGCGTGGTCGTTCTTCCGATTTTGCTAATTTTTAATTAGTATACTACAGTAATAGGAGTACGGTTCCTGCCAAATTTCATCATGATATCTTCAACGACTGCCAAATTACAGCTTGCAAAACTTTTAAATTACCTTCTTTTATAAAGTGGGCGGTCCAACGCCCTTGTTCCAAATTTTTACTATTTCTACTGGCGTCATAAGTTCAACTCATCTACAAGTTTCATCGCTTTATCCGTCTTTGTAATGAATTATCGCACTTTTTCGGTTTTTCGAAATTTTCGATATCGAAAAGTGGGCGTGGTTTATAGTCCGATATCGTTCATGTTTAAATAGCGATGTGAGATGAGTGCCCAGGAACCTACATACCAATTTCATCAAGAAATTTACTCAAGTTATCGTGTTAAAGGACAGACGGACGGACGGACTGGCTCAATCAATTTTTTTTTTCGATACTGATGATTTGATATATGGAAGTCTATATCTATCTCGATTCCTTTATACCTGTACAATGAACCGTTGTCCAATCAAAGTTAATATACTCTGTGAGCTCTGCTCAACTGAGTATAAAAAATTATAGAGGGACTCATTAAAGCATATAAATTTATAAGAGATTATAGCCATTTAGGAATGCTGTTATAGTAATGTCCTAGTTATATTCTTTAAAAGCGCGATGTCGATGAGCTGTACTATTGTCCAAAAAAAATTTAAAACGATACTAAAATATGACTGCCTCGTATGTGTGAAAGCTGATTCATTGAATATACGATCAATTGAGGCATAACCCTTGACAGTTCGGAACGGCTTTGGAATTATTTTGGAGTAGTTAAGGATTTTTTGTGGCAATGTATTTTTATAACCAAGCCCCGAGTGATTTAGGGAACAAATATTTAATGGAGTATTCATATCAGTAGGCATTGCATTGTGGAACTCGGTGGTGTACATAAATTCAAAACTTCACACTTTATACTTAGCTCACTATTGGTCTAATTGAGCACAAAATATACTAAATTTGGACAGACTTCGAGAACATTCCGTGCTTATTTAAGTATTATTCACAAAAATTAATAGTATAATAAAATTGCGATTTTTTAATTTTAAATGCATATTGGTGGGATGCGACCTACAAATTATATGCCGACTACAAATAGCATTTACAATGCAGCATTTCATGTTCGACATATTTTCGGAGTATTTGCCAAATCACCGCCGTAATGTGCACCGCCGAGGGGAAGCCTGCTTTTAAAATCATTTTCTTAAGTATTTTGGTGCTGCTTTTTCCGTAACGTAAGCCCAGGACCTGCGGTATGGTAGTCCAGAACGCCACTTTCACACTATGGCAGTGTATTTCGGGACAGTATTCGACAAACCTTCAAAATAATCTTTGTCTTATTTTTAGCCTTTCTCAGGATGATTGCTTAAAAATTTTCGTATAGTTTCGGGATTTTTTCCGGAATATTTCAGGGTCATCACCGCATCATTTCAGGACAATCCCAGGACTTTCCAGATTTTTCAAAATTTTTGGGTTTATTTAGGCAGCACTGTTTTTAAGTCACTTCAAATAAATTTTAAGATGAATATCGACACATTTTCGGCATATTGACTGATTTTAATATTTGAAATGGTTTTGGCTCCTTTGTGAAGTTGTGTACGGGATCATTTCGGATCTATTTCATTTCATTTCAGTTTCTTTCGAAACTTTCTCTGCATACAAAATAGTATTCGCTGACTTTTATTTAGAAATTTGGGACTAACTTTGTAAAGATGTCAGACTAATTTCAGGAGTATTTTTTAAATTTCAAATTCACGTAGGAACTATTTCATGGTAAATTTCAGAACTATTTTGGGGTGATTTTGCCACTATGCCTCTTTTCGGGAATATCTTTGAAACATTTCGGGATTTCTTCCATTAACTTGCTACTAATAAGGAACTGTTTCAAAGCTGCTTCGGAATTGGTTTAAAATATAGCTTGCTTTGGGGCTGCATTAAGAATAAGGGAGCGTGATGATGACCCACAACTTCCGTGTACCCGAAATTGATACTCTAGTGACCATATTAACATTTCAGTCAATAATTAATTTAATTATTGAATGTCCCATAGACAATTTTGTAGTTAGGTACAATAACTCAAACAAAAACAAGTAAGGAAGGTCAAGTTCGAGTGTAACCGAACATTACATACTCAGCTGAGAGCTCTTGAGACAAAATAAGGAAAATCACCATTTAGGAAAATGAACCTATGGTAACCCTGGAATGTCTTTGTGTGACATGAGTAATAAATGGAAGGTATTAAAAAGAGTTTTAAAAGGGAGTGGGCCATAGTTCTATACGTGGACGCCATTTCGGGATATCGCCATAAAGGTGGACCAAGGGTGACTCTAGAATGTTTTGTACGATATGGGTATCAAATTCAAGGTATTAATGAGGGTTTTAAAAGGGAGTGGCCCCTAGTCGTATATGTGAAGGCGTTTTTGAGATATCGACCAAAATGTGGACCAGGGTGACCGAGAATATCATCTGTCGGGTACCGCTAATTTATTTATATATACAATACCACGAACAGCATTCCTGCCATGATTCCAAGGGCTTTGATTTCGCCCTGCAGAACTTTTACAATTTCCTCTAATTAATATGGTAGGTGTCCCACCCATTTTACAAAGTTTTTTCTAAAGTTATGTATACTTTGCGTCAAAAAACCAAACCAATCACCACCTTTCATCCTTTTTTCGTATTTGGTATAGAATTATGGCATTTTTTTCATTTTTCGAAATTTCGATATCGAAAAAGTGGGCGTGGTCATAGTCGATTTCGCAGATTTTTAACACCAAGATAAAGTGAGTTCAGATAAGTACGTGAACAAAGTTTGTAAGATATATCGATTTTTGTTCAAGTTATCGTGTTAACGGCCGAGCGGAAGGACAGACGGTCGACTGTGTATAAAAACTGGGCGTGGCTTCAACCGATTTCGCCCATTTTCACAGAAACAGTTACATTATAGAAGCAATGCCCCTACCAAATTTCACATGGATTGGTACATTTTTGTTCGACTTATGGCATCAAAAGTATTCTAGACAAATTATATGAAAAAGGGCGGAGCCACGCCCATTTTGAGATTTTCTTTTATTTTTGTATTTTGGTTGCACCATATCATTACTGGAGTTGAATTTGACATAATTTACTTATATACTGTAAAGATATTAAATTTTTATTTGACTTTAAAAAACAAATTTTTTAAAAGTGGGCTGTTCGTAATCCCATTTGCTAATTTTATTTAGCACACATATAGTAATACGAGTAACGTTCCTGCCAAATTTCATCATGACGTCTTCGACGACTGCCAATTACAGCTTGCAAAACTTTGAAAATACCTTCTTTTAAAAGTGGGCGGTGCCACGCCCTTTGTCCAAAATTTTACATATTTTCAATTCTGCGTCATAAGGTCAACCCACCTACCAAGTTTCATCGCTCTATCCATCTTTGGGTAATGAATTATCGCACTTTTCCGTTTTCGAAATTTTCGATATCGAAAAAGTGGGCGTGGTCATAGTCCGATTTCGTTCATTTTAAATAGCGATCTGAGATGAGTGCCCAGAACCTACACACCAAATTTCAAAATACCTCAAAATTTACTTAAGTTGTCGTGTTCACGGACAGACAGACGGACGGACAGACATGGCTAAATGAATTTCTTTTTTGCCCAGATCATTTTGATATATAGAAGTATATATCTATCACGATTAGTTTATGCCGTTACGGGGTACCGTTATGCGAACAAAGTTATATACTCTGTGAGCTCCGCTCAGCTGAGTATAAAAATGTACATGGCACACCCTGTACATATATTTCCCACGCGTTTCTTTCGTGTATGTAGTTGTGTGCGCTTTAATGGAACTTTGTTAGCAGTGACACAAATTCTCTACTTGAATGCCAGAACGTATGGGAAGTGACAGCGTCAGAAGGGCGTAATTAAATGTACGCCTAGATCTCCATATAAACATAAACATGTAAGCAAATGCAGTCAGCATACGTACGCGCTTATCTATATATGTATGTATGTGTGTAGTTGAGGAAGGCGCTTTTTACAGCCAGCATGACAAATTTGCACCGAATGTGTGTCAAAGGAAAACCATGAGCAAATA
Source organism: Eurosta solidaginis (assembly GCA_029619165.1). Taxonomy (NCBI): domain Eukaryota; kingdom Metazoa; phylum Arthropoda; class Insecta; order Diptera; family Tephritidae; genus Eurosta; species Eurosta solidaginis. Next base: position 11,602 of record JARSSU010040664.1, read on the forward strand.
AATTATTATTAACTGTCAACTGAAACTTTCATTTTCCTGTTGATGCATGCAACATGGTGCAATATATATGTATGTATGCATATATCTAAGTTTGTTGAGAGTGTGAGCAACAATATATGTATAAGAGAGGGTTAGACGGATATGCGATAACGTATAGCGCATATCCCATGCAAACTCATAACTTCGACGGCACGTAACTCGGAAAAGTATAGCAACAAAAGGCAATCAAGCGACCAAGCGCAATAAATCTAACCTAACGCTAACAATGCAAACAACAACAATTTTTATTTGATTAATGACATTAATACTGAACGAACATAGAAAACTCGTTCGAATCTGTTCGACGGCATCCAGTACTCGTAAAATTGATATACCAAAAGTTAACGGGTTATTAGAATAAAGCATATTGCTATTGGAAATAGACGCCCAGCAAATATTGATGTATGCTTTGGAAAGATTTGTAAGAAATTCTACTTCGTTATTCAATGAATCGCTAAGTGGTCTACGCCAAGAAAGTTTCATCTCTGACTGAGTTTAAAATATAGGCTATTTTTACGTGTTACTTCAATTCTCAATAATGCTGACAATAATCGAGATTTTATAAATAACACGTTTGTGGGTTCAGGCTCATGGGAATGAAGAATAAGATTCTGTGTAGCACTTAAATCTCTGAGCTGCCGGGTCACGCTGGAAAGAACAAAAACGATAAGAGTGCGAAACAAACCAATGCAAACCAGAACAAAGACAAAACTTATCTCCATGGTAATCTAACCTGAGTTCATCTCATAATTTTTGCCATAATTTACTTAAACATATACAGCATGCTTATTTGGTAGCTCCAATTTACTCACGCTTTCTTTTTCTTTTGTTATTCCCATACAGCTCATACCTACTTGAATAGTTGAAAACAGGTCAATGTATGGCAAAAGAATTTTGAACGTAAATAACGCACACGACAAACCAATTTGTTAGCCAAATTTGATTTCTCACAATCTATTCGGTACAATACTGAATTTGCATTCATTCGTAGCAATGCTGCGCATAGTAACAAAAGGGTTAGTTAATTCTAAGAAATTTTAGAAATGGATAAGATAACATTTATTTTAATGAGCTATGCTTTTGAAGGTCAAACAATCGTTTATGGTTAATCACCTCAAAATAAAACTATAATAACATTTAAGTTATTAACAGAATAATTTAATTCAGATTAAAAAGCGTGGGGTGCATTTGACTACATTTCATATCTTTCCTCTCAGATAGTTGCCAATAGAATGATTGTAACATTCAATATCAAGCACCCCACGCTTTTTACTGTGAATAAATTATTCTGTTAATAACTTAAATTTTATTATAATTTTATTTTGAAGTGATTAACTATAAACGATTGCTTGACCTTCTACTACTGTTATATAAACTCTTTTTAATTGAAAATTATTTTCTATTTTTTAGTTCGGTTAGCTATAAAAGCGTGTTTTTTTTAGTTTTTTTAAACTATTATTTATTTTTAATTTTTAGTTCAAGTAATTTTAAAAGTTTTAGTCGAGAGTGATGAAACTTCGAAACGCCAGCGGTGCATGGATGAATGCAAATCCACGGCACCGAAAAGGGCCAAGACGCAGGGGCTGGACGCGGTGTTTCGCCGAAATTGCCAAGGGTCGGCAGATCATTGGCATTATAGACGAGAGCAGCGAAGATGGCAGGATCCGAAACAACAGTGGAAGTGGATCGAGGCCGCGCTCGCTACGGTGACCGTTAAGATTAAGAAATACAACCCTGGTCCACCGCCATCTTACACCGATGCAGGGTGGTTCCAGCGCAATGTCAAGCTAATTGCCTGTGACGACGCCAGGTCGGTAAACCTCTATAGGGGCCGCCGTCGCGCCGATAAGGGTGGTATATCCGGGCGCGCCCCTTAAAATAGTGGAGGCGCGTGATATCGCCTCACGACCAAGGGCTACAGCCTGGGGACCCAGCTGACATCCTGCAGCTGCTCCAGGATTACAACCCGCCACAGGTTTGGAGGTCAACCCGATAAAACCGAGCTTGTCCTCTTCGCGTGGAGGTATAAAGTACCAAATCTTTTTCTTAGCGTTTAGCGATCAAGTCAAGTATTTGGAGTCATTCTGGATAGGAAGCTATTATGGAGTGACCATATAGTGGAGCGATCCCAGAAGGCAGCAGCAGAGCTGTTCGCCTGCAAGAGGGCAATTGGGCACCTCCTGGGGATTCTCCACTAAAGTAACATACTGGATTTACACAGCCATTGTGCGCCCGATTCTTCTTTATGGTGCCTTGGTCTGGTGGCGTGTACTAGCTAGAAGTACCTATCTTAAAATGCTTCAAAAGGTGAGACGGAGTTCGGAGCTCAGCATTACCGGGGCTCTCGGCTCCACTCCAGATTCCGTTACATACATACATGGATACATAAATAAATAGATAGATACAGGCCAGCTAATAAAGCGTGTTAAAAAGGGCTCAAGTATGCTCTTTCGTAGATGTGCCATGCATCCCCTTCTATCATTAGTAAAGGATGCGTTCTTCGTATTATGTGCAAGGTTTCAAATCTATGGCCATTTGGGGTGGTCATAAGTTTAATTGACCTTATGTCCGTCACCCCACCATCACATTATTGCATTGTTATTGAGCCTTAATACGTGTGCAAAGTTTCAATCAAACTTATGGCCATCAAAGTGTAATAAGGCCATTGACCTTATGGCCGTTGACCTTATGTCACCACATCACCACATTAATGCATTGTATCGGTCCTTGATACGTATGCAAAGACTCAAATTAATCAAATTTCTAGAAGCCGCTGAAAATTAAGCTCAAAGATTCCGTTACACAAAGGCCAAGCTAATAAAAGCGTGTTAAAAAGGCCGCGTACCCAACAATAACAGCGCATGGTATTCAGCCATATACACATACATTGTATATGCAGAGGAGGCAGCAGTATATATGAGATGCAGAGATGTAAATGCCAATAAAGAGCGCATAAAAGCTCAGACGTTATTACACAGATATACAAACAGCAGCTAAAAGCGCTACTACTCATATATATACGCATATACATAGAAAACAACTTTGAATGTGAGATACAGAAGTGATAAATGAATAAGCAACTATTTGAGAAGGCTGTTGGCGAAAACTCTAGACCCTGGACAGAGAAAAGGAAATTATCTTTGAAATAATTTTATCACAGTAGTGTTACAAATAAAGAACATTTTGCTATACCGAATATTTGAGTTATTTTTTCGACAGTTCAGCGAACGAAGGTGCAGAGTAATCGACAAACCTTAAAATTCGCTAAAATATGTAGATTGGGGAAAGTTGTTCCAATATCAACTTTCACAGCATCGTTTGCAGCTAGAGTTATGGAACCGAAAACGGTTGAAAGCAAAATTTTTCGCCAATATAAGAAAGGTCGGAAAATATAAAACATTTCAAATTTAAATATAGAAAAACGATTCAAAAAAAGTTTTTTTTTGTATTTTTTAGTTTGTTTATAATCACAGGAAAAACTAAATGTTTCTTTTTACGAATAATCAAAGCTTTTATTGATTTAGAGATGCTGGACTTGAATATAAAAAAAAGGATATCTGTTCGAATATACTTTCGTGAACCGTACCTTCAAATTAACGCCATTATTCATTTGAGCGAGAACTCCTTAGAAATACTGGTTAATTTGTCTTTTGAGTCAAATGTTCGCTCATATAAAATGCAATGAAAACCTATCAATGGTATAGACTTTGGCGACCTCTTAAGTAAAAATGTCTCCTATCATCGATACTTCTTTTTACATATTCGAAATCAGAAAATCAAAATTTAGAGTTTTGTTAAAAGTAACGGGCAAAACAAAGAAAACTTCCGAGCGGGATCACGACTGGCAAAATGTTTGACAAACACTTCTAGTATATTTCTGCTGTAAAAAGCTATTCAATAAAAACTCATCTGCTTGGAGTTGCAACCGTTCTGAGTCGGTATAAATCGCGAAGGCTACGTCCCATCAAATTGAAAGAGAAACTGGTCCTAAATCTTCTTGTAGGTAAATCGCGCCAAGCATTTTATTCTTTTATGACTCCCAACGAACACTTAGGGCCGTTGTCACCAACTTTATTTAGTCACTTACCGAAAAGTTATAGAAATTCTCGCCTCATAGGCAAATTGCGCCAAATATATTGTTACGAATATTAGCAAAACTAAGGTGTGCTGCTATCTCTAAGCCGATGCTAAACAGTGATACAATGCACATCCATAGATCAATCATATGTATGTATCTACATAAACGAAACAATAATTGCGTCTACACATATGTACCATGTACGTATACGAGGAGCGGAGAATCAATGCGCAAACAAATGCATATATCTGAGATACTCCTGAAAGTATGCAATGAGAGAAGCTATAAAATCGTGCAATGTAGTTACAGCTGATAAGTTTGAGAGCTGATGGCAACTAGTAGATTCTGGAAGCGCCTAGAAGATGCGAACGTTGAAATCAGAGAGTATAAAAGGCAGCAAATGTAGAGGCGCTTGAATTCAGTTTGATTTGAGCTATCAAGCAGTTACGATTAAGACGCTATCTAGCGAGCCATAGCAGTATTATTTTGAAAGTCAATTTCATTTAAGCTATCAGTTTGGTTATTAAGCCAGCTAGTTGCAAAGTATAAGTGTTATTGTGAAGTACTTTAATAAAGGGCATTTTTCCATTATTCAATATTGCAGTTATTTATTCAACAGTTTAGTGATACGAACTTAGGCAAAGGGCAAATGAGAGGATTTGCAAGTAAATTCATTACAATATTGTTTTGTATTTCTTTGTGACCCTTAGTGAACAATTAGGACTGTTTTCACGTAAAACTTATCCAAATTATTGGAAACTCAGTTAAGTCGAAGTAAAATGTAAACAATAGTCAGTTTATTTTTATTATTATATAGTTAAAATCCGTTTTTGCGACATGTACTGCAAAATAACACAATGTTTGATTTAAGTGGGATGGGACACCCTGTGTTATTGCAAAACGAAAATTGCAAATAAGGTTATCTGAAGGATGTATTTTGGAACAATATTCCGCCATCTATTGTCAAATTTGGTTTGGAGACAAACCGGTTTCGGCGTTGCGCCGTGATCGGTGCCTTTTTTCGTTCTGTTCCGTTGTTGTCGTTTGTCTTATATACATACATATATAGTTCGTAGATGCGTGAGCAGGTGTTGACAAATTGAATGTTTGTGTATGTATATACGTTTTTGTTATGAGTTCATTCACATTGTTTTCACTAGTCAACTTGTGTGGTTAGCTGAAGCAGGTAGAAGTCAGTAATTTTAGTCGTTTCACCTTTTTTGTGTGTTTGTTGATTTGATTAGTTTATTGTTTTGTGTTTATTTGTTGATGCGTGTTTGTTTGTTATACCTGTGTGAGTACTTTATTTTTTTTAACCAAGTTTTAAAGGTGTAAATATCGTTTGTTTGTTAGTTATTCTATTGTCGAATTTTTTTTTGTAGAATTCCATGGTTTTGAGTACGTTCAGACGTTTGACGGACTGCTATCCTACACTTAAGTTTCAGCTTACGTGAAGATTGGTTGAATGGCCACATAGCACGCCATTAACCAGAACCAGTTGATCTCAATAGGGAACCCAAAAGGTGATCCTTAGGTTAGACTTTCTACTCTCGGCTGGTTTTCTCAATTGCCTAGATATTGTGTGAACAAAAATAATCTATACCTTCTTGGACCGAGAATGACAAAATTTTGCTGCACTTTATAGAGTTCAACACTAGTTGTTTTTGTAGCGATAAGGACACTCCCCGAAGGCTTTGCGGAACGCTATCGATGCCGATGATCCTCTCCGGATGCAGATCCGATATGCTCCGGTAACAAGCACAATAAATGCCCGACCATTTCGGGAATGAGCTGTGGCTAACAGTGCTTTCACAACTTGCAAGTCAAATTATTTTTCCCACTCTTTGTTTCTTTTCCAACATTTTCCAACTGCAATTTAACAAATGAATAGGACACAAAACATGTTATCAAGTATTTTTTTGTATAGTGAACAAGTTTATAACAACGCTTCGCGAAATTTTGTATGTAAATCGGCAAGGCAAAATATGTGTTTAGAGCTCCTAACGAAATCATAGTGCTAACTCGCTGATCCGGACTAAGCAAGAAAAACTCTATGTGACCCGGCCTAAGAAAAGGTGGCTTATGACTCAAAAAATAAATTGGGAGGAACAGCTGGTTTTTGGTAGTCATAAGTCACCTTTTCTTAGGCCGGGCACATATAATGAATGCTAAATTCAGCAATAATAAAAGTGTCATTCATTTGTGTTATTATTTAACTTTATTAAAGTAACAAGTAAGGAAGGTTAAGTTCGGGTGTAACCGAACATTACATACTAAGTTGAGAGCTATGGTGACAACATAAGGGAAAATAACCATGTAGGAAAATGAACCGAGGGAAACCCTGGAATGTGTATCAAATGAAAGGCATTAAAGAGTATTTTATGAGGGAGTGGGCCATAGTTCTATAGGTGGACGCCATTTAGGGATATAACCATAAAGGTGGATCAGGGTTGACTCTAGAATGCGTTTGTACGATATGGGTATCAAATGAAAGGTGTTAATGAGTATTTTAAAAGGGAGTAATCCCTAGTTCCATAGGTGGACGCCGTTTCAAGATATCGCCACAAAGGTGGACCAGGGGTGACCCTAGAATTTGTTTGTACAATACGGGCATCAAACGAATGGTGTTAATGAGTATTTTAAAAGGGAGTTGGCCTTAGTTCTACGGGTGGATGCCGTTTCGAAATATCGCCATAAAGGTGAACCAGGGGTGACTCTAGAATGAGTTTGTACGATATGGGTATCAAATTAAAGGTATTAATGAGAGTTTTAAAAGGGAGTGGTGTGAAGGCGTTTTCCAGATATCGACCAAAATGTGGACCAGGGTGACCCAGAACATCATCTGTTGGATACCGCTAATTTATTTATATATGTAATACCTGCTAAGATTTTAAGGGTTTTTTATTTCGCCCTGCAGAACTTTTTCATTTTCTTCTACTTAATATGGTAGGTGTCACAACCATTTTATAAAGTTTTTTCTAAAGTTATATTTCGCGTCAATAAAACAATCCAATTACCTTACCATGTTTCATCCCTTTTTTCGTATTTGGTATAAAATATGGCATTTTTTCAATTTTCGTAATTTTCGATATCGAAAAAGTGGGCGTGGTCATAGTCGGATTTCGTTCATTTTTCATACCAAGATAAAGTGAGTTCAAGTAAGCACGTTAACTAAGTTCATTAAAGATATGTCGATTTTTGCTCAAGTTATCGTGTTAACGGCCATGCGGAAGGACAGACGGACGACTGTGTATAAAAACTGGGCGTGGCATCAACCGATTTCGCCCATTTTCACAGAAAACAGTTAATGTCATGAAATCTATGCCCCTACCAAATTTCAAAAGGATTGGTTAATTTTTGTTCGACTTATGGCGTTAAAAGTATCCTAGACAAATTAAATGAAAAAGGGCGGCGCCACGCCCATTTTGAAATTTTCTTTTATTTTTGTATTTTGTTGCACCATATTATTGCTGGAGTTGAATGTTGACATAATTTACTTATATACTGTAAAGATATTAAATTTTTTGTTAAAATTTTACTTTAAAAAAAATTTTTTTTTAAAGTGGGCGTGGTCCTTCTCCGATTTTGCTAATTTTTATTAAGCGGACATATAGTAATAGGAGTAACGTTCCTGCCAAATTTTATCATGATATCTTCAACGACTGCCAAATTACAGCTTGCAAAATTTTAAATTACCTTCCTTTAAAAGTGGGCGGTGCCACGCCCATTGTTCAAAATTTTACTAATTTTCTATTCCGCGTCATAAGTTCAACTCATCTACCAAGTTTCGTCGCTTTAGCTGTCTTTTGTAATGAATTATCGCACTTTTTCGGTTTTTCGAAATTTTCGATATCGAAAAAGTGGGCGTGGTTATAGTCCGATATCGTTCATTTTAAATAGCGATCTGAGATGAGTGCTCAGGAACCTACATACCAAATTTCATCAAGATACCTCAAAATTTACTCTCGTTATCGTGTTAACGGACGGACGGACGGACGGACGGACATGGCTCAATCAAATTTTTTTTCGATCCTGATTATTTTGATATATGGAAGTCTATATCTATCTCGATTCCTTTATATATGTACAACCAACCGTTATCCAATCAAACTTAATATACTCTGTGAGCTCTGCTCAACTGAGTATATAAAGTATATACAAGCACATATTTACATACATGACTATAAAATAAATATATGTAAGGCGCGATAACCTCCGAAAAGATTTTAGGCCGAGCTTCTCTTCCAATTTGCGTCCTGCTCTTTTCTAATTTTTCCTACAAATTGGTGGGACGGGACCTACATGTTTAAGCCGACTCCGAACGGCATCTGCAAAGCAGATGAGTTTTCACTGAGAGCTTTTCGGCACATGAACCCAGGATCTGCGGCGTGGATGGCGGAGCGCGCTACCATCACATCACGACGGCCGCCCATGATTATGCTTAGGTATTGTAACGAATTTGGTGAAACTCCGCTTATATTACACCTTCTCCTAACGTCATACAGTATTATTTTACAATTACAGATATGTACAAATGTGTGTTATTGTGTGTGTGTGTGTCTGATTAGGTCCACGACTTTGTTCAAATTCATTCATTTGCCTTAGGCCTGAAAGCTTGAATAAAAGAAAAAAATTGTTATCATGGTTGCAGTTTAAGTATTTATTTAGCAATTTGTATGACCCTTCTTCCATCCCGCTATGTTGAGTAATTCTTTCTAGATTAAAAGAACTGACGAATAAGGCTCAGAATGAATGCTGGATAAGAAATGTTAATGTTGAACAAATGTAATTGCAAGATGGCCGCAGGGCATTTATGTGCCTGTTAACACTAAAACGTCGCACTGTGCAGACAAACTCAAATTTGTCGTTTCCATTTTATTTATTTCTTCTTCATTTTGTTTGTGATGAAGCTGATATACAGCATACCGCACGTAAGAAAATAGCTAATGGCATTTTGTGTTTAAAAGAAGTATAAGCAAATTAAATATAACAAAATAAATAAAACGTCGACGCCTTATTTAAATTTACGCTCTGAGTGCAAAGAAGCAAGAAAAAATGTTAAAATAGATTGGTTTTGGTTAGTAGATATGGTTAATAAAAATATAATGGTAATGAGATAGAATAAAAATAAAATAAAGCTAAGCGAAATAAAATGAATTGAATTGAATTAAGTGACATGGTACAAGTAGGGGGATCCTGCAAACTGCGCCAAATATCGCTTACAAGGTCGTGTCAAGCGTAACGTTAAAGCCCAAAAGTACCTCATCAGTGCGGCTTCACACCTGATAAATCATTGACCACATTTTCCCTAATTGCTTAATCTTGAAAAAACCCAAACACATCACCTCTTTGTCAATTTCAAACTCGCCTTCGACAGCACAAGTAAGAGCTGCCTATATTCCGCTTTGCCTGAATTTGGTTTCCCCATAAAACTTATACGGATGTGCAAAACGACGTAGAGCAACACCATGAGCTCCGTCAGAATTGGGAAGGACCTCTCCGAGCCCTTCGAAACTAAACGAGATTTCAGACATGGTGACCGTTAATCTTCCTTTCTTTAGTAAGATGCTGAAGCACATTATACTAGCTAAAGAACTTAACCGCTCTGGTGACGACGACGTTGATATCATCGGCCTGAACACCCGCGTCGTACGTTCTGCATACTTCAAACTGGAAAAACAAAGTGGAATAGATGTGTTTGCTGGTGAATGAAGAATTGACCATAACAACATCAGATGAGCCGGCTCTGGAAGTGTTCGAGAGAAAAATTCTTTAAAAGATTTATGGGCTTCTACGCGTTGGTGAGTACTAAAGAAGTTTTAATGATGATCTGTATGAAGTGTCAATTTGCACGGGGAATTCAAATCCTCATAGTGGACCTAGCAAACTAAGTATTTAAAAGCAGTCCTGCCTAGAGTAGTTCTTTCATGGTTTTCCGTGGAATATATCTAATTTAGTATTCCTATTTAAAGTTCTGACTAAAATACCTAATATCAAAATGATCAGTGATTTAAGAACCAGTATTAGCGTTCTTTCGAAAAAGCTATCAACATTATACATACAAAAACAAAAAAAAAGACATTTTACTTTTGTTCAACATTTTTTGATAATTTATTTTCTGATTTGCTGCAATCGCTTGTTGGTTTTACCCCATACTTTCGTAGATATGTAGCTAAGTGATAAATTAATTAGATCAGGCATTACTAAAATTTAAACTGACTTGTTGGGAAGAGTATTATCATCGAAGTGGTATAACTTTAGTCAGTGATCTACGAACAACGAGTTAAGTCGTATGCACGCACGTTTATTAACATTCACTGAATGATTCGCAAGTATGCTCTAAAATTTGTATTTTTTTGCTTGAGTTTAACAAAAACAACTAAAATACCAGGGCTCAAATGGGAACAAAAACCATACTGAAATAATTATGAAACTATTACGAAATAGACGCACAATGATAACATGAATAAACTCGATATAATCCGGAGTTAGCAAAAAGCCCGACTCAAAAGAGTTCTTAAATGATCTCGTAAACAATTCCAAAATTATACCGAATAATATCACGAAAATAAGGCTTGGTCAGTGATAGCAGATGTAGGAAGTTCGAGTTGGAGGAGGAAACGACAGAGCACGTTTAGTGCTCGTGCCCTACGCTTGCCAGGCTTAGGCTTCAGCCATCAGAAGTGATACAGCTGTGATATCTAGAAGCAGCAAGTAGCATAGGTCTTCGAAAACTTTTAGTATTTGCCAAGAGGACGTGCTTATTTTATAACATGGGTCATGGTTTTTGATAAAGTTTTTCAGTTTGGTCTTTAAACAAACTTCTATAATACTACGGACTCATAAGTCTTTGTGAGGTCATCATGGAGCAGCCAGTTTAACCTAACCTAATATAATCACGAAATTGTTCTGTGGAGCAATTCACGATCAGAGATAGTCCGCATAGAATTGAGGCCAGTAGTACATAACAATAATAATATTGTGGCGACTATTAGCATCACTATGCTGTTAGCATATAATCACAACAACAAAAACAGCAAGAAACACACTTATGTACAAGGCAACGAAGAACATTCCACACACATAAACAGCAGCTCGAAGCGAAGAAATATGTCACATACAAATATGTAGCCTGCACCTAAGAGCAGAAGTTATACTCACACATACACACGCATATGGATCGAAGAAAAGCATAAAATACAAATATACATGTATATACATAGCTGGGTAACCAAGCATGGGATTCAACTGTTCTCGAACACATGTTTGCGAATTGACTAGACCTTAGGAGAAATGGGCGAACGAGAAAACCGATAGTATAAAAGCAGCGCAAGCTGAGGAATCAATAATCAATTTGATCAAAACACGCTATTAGTAGTGAAGTCTAATTGTGAAGCACTACTCCCAAAGTAGTCTAAAAAAGACAATTTTGCTCTACTGAATATGCGAGTTATTTCTTTGACAGTTCAGAACGTTTTAAATAAACGGAATTTCCCAAAATTCGTTGCAATATCAATAATTTTCGAACAAGGTGGTTTCAATAGTAGATATAGGGCTGTGTAGCGCAGTCTCCGGAAACGTTGCCTTGTTGTAAACGTGTTAATAGCAGGATATGAGGATATGCTATTTATCTTCTCTAGGATCTTGAGTGTGTAGAACAAAAGAATGATATGTCTGTAGTCTTTTGGCTCATAATGAAAGGCTTTTCCTGCTATAAGAATGAAGATAATCGTAGCATTGTGCCATGCAAACGGAATATAGTTTAGAGCCGGGAAAGCGACGTAAATGTACTGCAAAACTGATATTTCTTAAGAGCTATAAGTTGGCTGGGGGCAATCCCGTCTGGTCCAGCAGCTTTAAAAGGTTTACAATTCTGACTGCCCACCTTACCTTTTCTTCAGTGCTGGGTACATTTATAACTTGGTTTTTTTTTAGGTACTTCGAGGGTTGCTTGGGCATGCCATTTTGTCAATAACTTCTGCATATTTTTTTTAGAAATTTGGAAAAAAAACTTGCATGTGCTATAAGGGATATATGGAAATAAATATTTAACACGTTTTCGAATAGAATTGGAAATACAATAAAGTTTTGCGAAAATTTTGAATTTATCTAGAGATTCTGTAAATTTTATTTGATTTTTTGTTTTTGAGTTTGCTTTGTTAAAGCCAAATCAATTGTAATACGAAGGGCGTGAAATTTTTTTTATATGCAAGAAAATCTGATTATGTTTTCTTTTCTGGAAAAAAATGTTACCCTCATGTTGCACTCTTAAATTCTAACATTGTAACTAGGTCACCTAGCTCTAAGCGAAATAGCTCTATTTGTAATTAACTAGACCCCTTTTCTTACTAAATGGATCATCTTTTGTGAAAGGAACACATAAGCCCAGGGGGAGAGTAGAAAAATCTACAGAACAACAATGTTTTCAGGAAATAAAACGCCATGAAATAACCGTCGAAAAAATAAAAATTTTAAAAATTTGTGCTAATTTTGAGAGACCTGTAACTTGTATTTTGTGAGCTTCTGAGACTAAAAAGGACTGGGCTACAAAATTGCATACTCAAAAAAATTCAGAAAAATCTAAAAACGAAGTACAAATATTTCGTAAATTTCGAATTTTCGAAAAAATTTTTTGCTTTAGTTACAAATTGTATATAAAATTATCCTTAAATTATCCAAAGTAAAAAATAGAACTGAATTTCCAAAAACAAAACAAAAAAATATCACTGCTTTTTTCCTGTTCGCTACTGTAACACAACAAAAGAGTTTCTACTCTTTGAAATTCAACAATTTGATTGGATGGGTACGTTTCTGATTTGAATTTCCATTTTATGTCATCATGTTTTTATTTTATTGCTGATTGTTATTTATTGAAAATTTTTTATAGAAGTTTCCTATTTCCTTTCTCTTCTTCTGCTGCATCGGTGGCAAACGTTTTTTCAATCAAATTTCTTTTAGCTTTAAATACAATAAGGCAGCTTACAACCACAATCGTATCTTTTGACTGACCACTACATATAAATTAAAAATAAATAAAATAAAATTCTTGATTTCGCAAATAATTAAATTGTAAGTAAATTTGATTTGAGCAACGTGTGCGAAGCAAAGACCAGCAGAATAAATCATTTTAATTGTAATACCCTCAAGCAGGCGAAAGTAAATGCAACAGAACTTCGGTGTTAAGTATTCAGATCCCATGAAAACAACTTCAAAAAGGCCGCAACAAAATTCCCACCGCAGTCTGTGTGACATTAACAACAACAACTAAGAACATGAAAATCGGGTGTTGAACAGAATATGACCGCGAGCAAACAGAATGTGCAAACACTTTTTGTGAAACGTTTGTTTTCGAATTGTACATATATAAATACAACAATAATATTACAAGAAAAAAAAAGAATAAAAAAGCATAGTTGCCGCAAGTAAAATGTAGAATGTGATGAGCGAAGAAAATTAAAAATGATGATAAAAAAGGCGAAATTCATATAATACATGTCACGGCAATGTGGGTAGTCAAGGGAAAACTATCAAAAAACCGGCGAAGAGAAAGTGTATTGGATAGCTTTTATCAAAGCAGTAACGACGAACTCTTGGTACTTAACATATGATGGAGAAAGCTATTTGAGAGGCTCCTAGAACCACGTATGGCAGATGCCGTAGAAGAAGCAGAAAAACCATCACCCAGGCAGTACGGCTTCAGGCCCCAAAAATGCACTTAAGGCGCGAATACAGACATCCCTACAAGCATATAAATATCAAAGCCAGGTAGTGCTTAATCCAAGCGAGTTGTTTTACTTGCAAACTTAGCAATAAGAACAGCTTTCAACATCGCAAAATGGATGGAAGTGCTAGCCGCGTTATGGTAATGATTCCAAAAAACATGCTACTTACAGCACGTCATCAGAAGGTACCTCAGTGATCGCATCCACCTCAGAGAGTACGCGTACCAACCATGAAAGTAATATGTAAGTCACACGCGAATCACCCTAGGGATGAGTTCTTGTGGAAAGCCAGAAACGATGAAATTTTCAAACTTGAAATTCTTTATGATTCATTTTTAGTTGGATATGCAGACGACATTTCTTTGGTCATTTAAGCGCACAGAAGAGCAGTTAGACTCGCGCGGACAGCAGTTGGCAGCAGAAAAACCGAATTGATACTCCTATAACGCTAGAAGTTAGCTTTAAAACAGTTTCCAGAAATATAACATCAAAAAAAAGGTTATGTTAGAGTGGCCACCGGTGCGATCACGAGTGGACTGAGGCCAATAAATGTCCTGCTGTGATACCACATGGATCGCTCCTCTACTCAACCAGCAGGTCGATTCAGCAAATCCCAGCAACTTCTTAGATTCCAAATAAGCCAGATTATTAAAGAAGGAAGATCTTAGAATTACTTCCTCCTGTGCAAAGGCTAAGGCCAGTCGCACCAGAATTTTCGTTTCTACAGGTTCTGCAGTAATCTTTATAGCGAGAATCCAGACGATGTTCACGCCTCATGATTTCTACTTGGCCAGCTGTAAGTCCAACCACCAGAAATATGTTTCCCCCCTCCAAGAAAAAGCAGACTTCTCGAGCGTTTCGAAACCCATTCTGGCCACAAGTGCTTAGTGTAATAGAGGGATTCAAAATTCCTTCATCACACACCGGCTTCACTAAAGAAAATCCCTTTCATTATAAGCTTACGGGTAGCGAGCGGCTTGCTAAATTTCTTTCAGGACGAGGAAAGCGGAATGGATGTGCCCCTCTTGCGGGTTCGTGAGCCATCTCATTACCCGCTAAATCCATGCCCAGCACACATACCAGACTAAAGAAAATTTGATGAGCAATTTCGATAAGTGATTTTCGGCACTTTTCTACTGTCCTGGCCCTACATTTGACCGATCTAAGCACATTTATTACAGCCTGGCTGTCGGAATAAATACTGATTTTTTCTTAGCCGTGAACAGCCTTTCTCAGGTGATCAACGAGCTTGTTAATTGCAACGCCCTCCACCTGAAATACACTGCAATGATCCGGTAAGCTAAAGGATAGATACCACCCCAGTTGTGGTGCAAAGATACCGTTTTCCATCTTTTTATCCACCTTGGAGCCGTTAGTATATATCTGACACCCATCGCCTAGTTCCAGCAGCTCCTTCAACAAATAAGCCCTATTCGATGTGAAAACAACATCATATTGAAAATAACCGTCGCAATAGTGCGATGAAGGCAAATCCAGATTCTTAAGAATAGCTGTTCGGCTATCCACATTGCTCTTCCAGCCGGATAGCCGCAAAGCATAAAACGCCGCAAATTGTTGCCCATTAAATCTATTGGCAATACATTAAAAATAGTGTCCAAAGCTTCCTCCAAGGTGGTACGCAGAGCACCCGCCCGCAGACTGGAGTACTTCTTTTTACCTTCTGGAATATCCGTAGGTTTTATTTCATATCTAAAGTCGTCCACCAGACCAAAGCCCCGTATAAGGGGATGAACTCACCACAGCAGAGTAGAGCCACAGGGTAATATCGGGCAATAATCCCCACATTCGCGCGAAAGCTCACCTACAGTTGTACAGTGCCACCGTTGCTTTCTCCACATGCTCCTTAGCATTTTCCCTCCAGAATAGTTTTCCACTAATATATATTTAGCAGAATTTTTCAGAATAAGGGTAGGGCCCGCTATCACCGGCAGGTGCAAAACGGGTATATCATATTTCCTAGCGAACACAGCTAGTTTAGTATTTCTGAATTGACAGATAGACCATTACTCCTAGTCCAGTACTCCACCAGTCCTAGCTGGCGATCAATGTGAAGGTAACGCAACAGTATCATATTAGGGTAAGCTTACACTCCTAAGAGCATACTCATAATAAGCATATGGTCGAATGCATCGAGCTATGGATAGGGGCGTGCGAAATTATTGAGTGCCTAAGTTTAGAAAGGAATAATTTTAATCTAAAAAAAAGTTTAGATAAAATATTATGGCGATTATTAGCAGTTTCAGTACGTCATATGCTGCTAGTAAATAAATGCTGCACAACAACAGTAAAGCAGGCAAGTGACACAAATGTGGACAGCAATTGAGAGCGCAGTGAATATTTCACACACATGCATGCAGCAACAAACAGCGCACAGACCTTACATAAACTACAGTACACATGTATGTAGCCAAAACCAATATGTGATACAGAAACGAGAAATAAATAAGCAACTTTTCGAGATGGCTTCCCCGAAAAGTCTAAGCCCCTGTGACAAATAAAGTGAACGAGGCAAACTGAGGGTATAAAAGCAGCGCAGTATAAGTGGTGATCAATCGCTTTAGTTTCAAAACGCTATAAGTGAAGTACGCGAGTAATGTAACTGTGATGTACTACTACCGTATTAGTGTTGTAAATAAGAGAACATTTTGCTATATTGAATATTTGAGTTATCTATTCGACAGTTCAGCGATTCGAACTATAACAGAAGTTGCAGAGTACTCAAGAATTTCTTAAAATTTGTTACATATGAAAAAAAGCATATGCATGAAAATGATTTAGAAAAAAAAGTCAAACTAGCTTCCTAACGATACAGGTAATATTTAGGAACTTATCAATGAACATGTTTCTAACTAATACTAAGCAGAAAAAACGTTGTAAATAAATGAAAAACATAGTTTTAAATATATATGAATGTAGTAAGCAAGGGTGGCAATAAAACGACGTTTGCGTAGATGGGTTTTAGCCTCAGCTTATCCAATGTCTTGCAACTTTCAATGTACTACAAGTTGACGGCAATAGATGTAGATTTCAGTATTCGACTCATCTTCCGACGGATAACTTGATGGTAGTACCGGAGGGAGATGGTACTTAGAAGAGTTTTGGTGCAGGTTAAAACTGCACACTGATAATTTGAGGCTTCGAACAATAAATACGAATGGTATACAAGTAATAGCGTCCTTATTTAAGAACAAAAAGCTGAACTCAGCAACAGCCCTCGAGCGTTGTAGAATTTTATCATTTACACAGCAGACAAATGCGATGAAAGACTTGTGAGCCACAAAGGTTGTTTATAAAGTTCAGCTTTAAAGTTCCATAAAAGGTTCTGTAAAATCGCTGATTTAAAAGTCATGTGTCCTATGTCTTTTACAAAACTGATTTCGTTTCTTACGCTTTGAGTCATATTTTTATCTTCCACTGCCGCAAGGGAGATCTCAAGTAAATTGTTTGGCAAAGTAAGTTAGGACGTATACAAATAAACAAATATATAAATATTTGTATTCCATATCTTTAACAGTGCACTCCCTCTTCTGAATTTCATATTCATTTACTAAAAAAAATAAAAAAATTAGAAAATCCTTAACGCTTAAAACGTTTCTATGCACTTGTTGTTTCTCTGTGTTGCACAATTCAAATTGTTATAAATTTCTTTTTGTTTGTATTTGTGTTTAAAGTAAATACAACATGACGCATTTGAGCGTGTGTTACTTTATGTCTCACAATTTCACATATGAATGTATGTATGTTAACAGTGGGGAGGTATCCACACATATGTGCAGTGATTGCGTTGTTTGTAATGTTTGCATTCTGGCATGATCCTCTCAATCCAACTGCTACACACGGAAGCGAGACGTGTTATCCCCAACCAGGTTGACCACCAATACAAAGAGTTACGTTCTTTAACATTTTATTTCTTTAAATGAAAATTGTTGGTAAACAGAAAAACGCTACGCCGTAAAGCAGAATGAGCATGAGCATTTTTTTTTGTTTTACTTTCGTTAGTAAAAGCAGATTTGTAGTGATACTTTTTTCTGTTGTTCCATTTTCAGCAAACTGCCATTACGAGCTGAGGACTTATACAAATACTTGTTGTATGTAAATGTACCTGTAGCCTTTTTCTTTCAAGTATTTACATCTCGTTTTACGGTTAAGTCCATATCGGTTACATGATTTTGTGTTATTCCTTGAGTAGCATATATGTAAATATATGCAATTTAAATGCTGTACAGTGGGCTGTGTTAGAGATGTTGTACAAAAAGTTTTTATTTCGCTTTCAAACCGATAACTTTTTAAAGAACTCGATAGATTTTTGATAACCTATCGATAACTTTTATAAAAATAATCGATGTCTTTTCGATGATGACCCGATAGCTCTTTAATAACAATTGACAACACTGCTACAAGAACAACAACAACAACAACAAAATTGATAACTTTTTGATTGCAAATAAGTGACATATCACCGAGAACTTTGCGATCATAACACGATAACTTTTGAGTAACAAATCTATATCATTTCGATAAAAAATCGATAATTTTCGATAAAAATCCATTATTTTTCGATAACAAATTTGTAACATTCCTATAGCAAGTCGTAGCTTCTTGATAACATATCGATAACTTTTTTGAAATATTCGATAACTTTTCGATTATACGCGGATAAGTTTTCAATAACATATAGATATTTTTTGATATAACAATTCGATAGCTTCTTGATACATATCGATAACTTTTTTGAAATATTCGATAACTTTTCGATTATACGCGGATAAGTTTTCATAACATATCAATTTTTAATAATAAATCACTAAGTTTCTATACAAGTCAATACCTTTCTGCTAACAAATCGAGAACAAGCTGTTAATAATTGATGATACTACTAATACAAGTAGATATATTTTCGATAAAATATCCAAACATTTTTTATAACTAATCAATAAATTTTCGATAACCAGCCGATAACTAGTCGATGAAAAATTGATAACTCAGACAAAGGTATAAGATAAAAAGGAAAATATTAAGCAAGTTAAGCCAACAATAAGTAAACGGTAAAAGGAGTGCAAAGAGGAGGAAAGTTAAAGCAAGTTATCAGGGAAAGAGAAGAGAAGATAGGACCGAATTGCAAGGCAGAAGGAAAGGCGTTTAATTCAGACTTACGGTTACAGTAACGGTTGACGTAACGAAAAGGGATAACATTTGCGGTAAGAGTTACGACTAAATTACGATGATGTAGGGACAAATGTAGGACTACGATTATTGCTGCCCTTACGTTTACGATTATGACTGTTGTTTAAGCACTCTAAGATCACCGTTTTAATACATGCCTTGTGCTTACTACAACTCTCATAGTGACGGTTAGAATTACGGTATACTGTTTCGGTTTTGCTTGTTATACTCCACGCTTACGGTTATATTTAATTATACTGTAATGAATTTTGGGAAATTTCGCTTATTTGAAACCTTCTGCTAACGTTCGAATCGCTAAACTGTGAATAAATCACTCAAATATTCAGTATTGCCAACTGGTCTTTATTTAGATTACTTTGGGAGTAGTACTTCACAACCAATAGCATGTTTAAATCAAACTGATTAGTTATTACTCAGCTTGAGCTACTTTTATACTCTCTGTTGCCTCGTCCTCATATTTCTCCAAAGGTCTAGACGTTCCACTTTCAAGAACTGTTGTATCTCCTGCTTGGTATTTAGTTATATGCATGTGTATGTGTGCGTAAGAGCGGCTGATGACTACATCTGTGTGTGTGAGATATCCCTTCGTTGCCTCGTACATAAGTCTTGCTAGCTTTAATTTGTACATGTACATAAGAGTGTTGCTTCATGTTTTTGTTGTTGCGTGATTATTTACTAACAGCGTGAGTATTTACATTCGCCACAATACGGTTATGGTCATAACTTCTGTCATGGCTAAAATTGCATTTACTTTTAAGCTTATTATTAATGTGATAGTTATGTTTAGTATTAAGGTTACGGCAGTAATTATAAGCACGATTAAACATTACTATTAAAACTGCTAGGAACATCGTTATAATTACCGTTATGGTTACTTTAAAATTTGCTTCTATGGTTATGGTTCAGAAGTACGCAGTTCTGAAAAAATTACTGTTTAAAAACGTGCCGCATTTTAAAGGAAAGAACCCTGATCTGATAATATACACGGTTCTGAAAAAGGTCTATAAAAAGTGCTCGGCAGCGATGTGGATTTACAAAAAGATTATATCAGATAATTTAAAAATAGAAAATATTACGAAGGAAAGTTCTTAGATCAAATGGCCCTTATTAAAGTACTTCACAATAACACTACTATTGCTCGCCAGATAGTGTCTTAAATCAAACTGATTGTCGTGCTCTACTGCTACTACCTTTTATACTCTGTGATTTCTCGTTCGCATACTTCTAGGCGCTTCCATTTCTAGAATTTACTAGTGGTTATCAGCTATAAATTACTACGTTTATAGCTTCTCATATGCGCGTGTATATGTGAGCACATTATAATTGCATACTTTTGGAGCATCTCAGATTAGACATCTGCATGTGTTTGTGCGTCTCTTCTCCGCTGCGTGTACGTACATATGTGTAGACATAATGATTGATTTATTGATGTGCATACATGTCACTGCTTAGCATCGGCTTAGAGATGATAGTATCCCTTAGTGTTGCTAATATTCGCACAATATGTTTTTTAAGATTAGGCACATTTTGGGTTAGATGAAACATATATGAATAGTTACGTATGCATTTAATTTTGATTTCCTTTGAAGTTAAGAGGAAAGGGCTGCTATCAACTTAACTACTTTTTGTTAAAATATAATATTAGGGGGACTCATTAAAGCTTATAAATTTGATAAGGTGTATAATTATATCCATTTACACAATATTAAGTGAAAAATTAAAACTAAAACGCCTTTATTAAGATATTCGTGTAAATGACTTGCTGACGTTGCAGATTTCTGAAGAAAATTATGGCTGTTATGTGTGCAAGGTTGCATTTCTTCGAGTTTACCACGTTTACACCATGAATGTACGCGTAAATTTATACAAATTGTGTAAATGATTTTTCATACAAATTTGACAGTTCGTTACGCACTGAATAAATTTATACGTTTACACACTTATAAGACATTTATAAGGTAAATGAGTCCCCTTATTTTGTGGCAGCCGAAAAAGTTTGTTAACGGAGCAAGAAGCCCTCTGTGGAAAAAAAAATTCATTCATTATACGAAATTGTGATAATATTGAGTTTCTGTGTGAAAGTGGGTATTAAGTACAATTGTTAGAAGAATTTTTAAAGCAGCACTATTTACTGGATCTAGTTTTGAAACGTCCGCCTTCAACTCCTTGTACTCAAGAACCTTATATAAACCTTTTTGGAGATATAAACACTCACAAGAAGATATTGTCATAATTGTATAATAATAGCATTATTATAAGACAATAGTTCCCCACCTTTTACCCACAGTGCAACACTTCATTCAGCTAGGAAACAAAAACTGTTCCCTATAGAGAAAACTACAGCTAAATGCATGCACCAACACATACACACATACATGTACATACATATATGGATTGAGTGAACCGATAAATGAAATCGCTGAGGTAAATGTGTCAGCCTCAAAGCTATGGATATAAACACGAATAGCCCACAAAATGCAGAAGTATCAAGCAAAGCAAGCAAAGTAACACAAAAAGGATTTTCACATTTGCACATACTCAAATCAGCGCGAAAAAATTAAAGCTGTTGTTGTTGCTCTTGTGTTCATTCTTGTGCTCTGTATACATGTAAAGGAATTGCACTGACCTGCCAGCCACGAAATCAGAAAGCAAATTTGGTTGATTTAAATTTTTTATTTACAACTTTTTTCTATTTTCTCATTTGCGATTCATTCGACCCTCGGCATTTAAGCAAATTAAGTAAATGAAGATTTCCCTTTGAATTCTCTTAAACAGCCAAGCCAATACGATTTTAAAAGCTTAGTGAAATGTTATTTATGTATGCATGTGTGTGTGTGTGTATATGATTGCATTCAACGTTTGTTTACATAAAAGTTATCAAACCTTTTGCTTTATTTAAGTCTTTGCATTATTTGTTATGCTGAATGTTAATGAAGAATTTTGTTTATTTGAACTCTTTTCATCTTTGGCGATATAAATATATAGAGAGAGGCGTAGATATCAAATTAATGAATCACAAATATAAATTGTGCTATGGCGGACTCAGATGGTACCCAAGAATTTTCAATGACTATCTCGCTCAAGCTTTTTGCCCTCTGATGGGATCTTTGCGTTCAGAAATTATAATACCCGGTGTCAGTATGAAATGAATCGAATAAATCAGGCACTGTAACCGCTGTATTATAAATAGATAACTTACTTGGACAATTTAATGACCCGTTATTTTATCACATTACCGTAAGGTGATATAGCCCGTCATTTATATGGTGATATTTGCCTCGAATATAGAGTGAATTGCTAAGTGCCAACAACAAGATTACGGCTAAAGAAGACATCGATCTTCAATTGTTCCCCCCAGCGAGTCAGGGGTTAGAATATACTCGCGTAGGTATGCCATCGTAAGAGGAGACTAAAATACCAAATAATTCAAGGGGTTGTGTAGCGCAACCCTTTCAGGTTGCCAGCGCAATATATAGCTTCTCCAAACCTAATTGTCAACCTCACCTATCCACGTCGAGGCTCTGGCGACCGTGAGCTCCTCATGGATCTACGGGGTGGGAGGTTGTTATAGCCTAAAAAGTCGCATGTGGTCATAAAAATCGTTCCCGATATGGTCGGGCTTGGTACAGGAGCATACCTGATCTCAATCCGGGAAAGGACCATCACCATCGATAACCTCCCCAAGGCCTTCGGGGAGTGTCCTTATCACTACAACAACAACATCTTCAATTTTTTTCTCCGAGATTCGAAAAGTTCCCCATCGAGATATTAATGCCTTCTAGTAGCAAAGGCTGATCAGTTTGAAACATATCTGTGTATGATTTTACAGCATCACCCAGAATACAGCTATCAAAACTGAGTATATTTGGGGCGGATCGCATGGCCTCCTATTGAGCAATTATCTGCAATTACCATGACTATAGAGGTTTACTAACACTCAGAATTCCACCACGACAACTGTCAAGAGTAAAAATCACAGGGCATAACTTAAATAATTCCGTTCCACATCTTTAAAACAGATATGTACAAATAGAGCTTCGGAGAGCTTCGAATATAAACGAAACTTTTTTTGTAGTAGTATGTGTGTATGGAGAGAATGGTAAAAAAGTTTGAGCATAGAATGCGCGCATAAGATATTGACTGCATTAAGCACTGAGGACCTGATATGAAACATTCTTTCTCTCTCAATTCGTTTCCAGTAATGGTCTCAATATCAGCTGTCTTTTATTGGATTGCAAATAATAGTTTATTCGTTCCAATAATGGGTTTTAAATATCATATGGCCAAAGAGCAGACTCAAATACGCCAAAAAAACTCCAAGAAATCCGTTCGATTTCATTATTTTCGAATAATCAGCAAGTCAGCTGATAAAAACTTATTAAAATTTATAAAAATATTTTGTGGTAGATAAGTGAAAACAAGTAAGGAGGTTAGTTCGGGTGTAACCGACATTACATACCAGTTGAGAAGCTATGGTGAACTAACTACATTAATTCGGTAATGGAAATACATGTAGGAAAATGAACCGAGGAAACCCTGGAATGTGTTTGTATGACATGTGTAGTCTCAAATGAGAGGCATTAAGAGTATTTTTATGGTGGGCCATAGTTCTTTTATAGGTGGACGCCATTTAGGGATATCGCCCTAGGTGGTCAGGGTTGACTCTAGAATTTGTTTGTAAGATATGGGTATCAAATGGAAAGGTGTTATGATAGTTTAAAAGGGATTAATCCTTAGTTCCATAGGTGGACGGATATCTTCTTAGGTGGTCCAGGTGTGGCCCTAGAATTTTTTTGTACATATGGTATCAAATTAAAGGTATTAATGATGTTTTAAAAGGGAGTGTGGCAGTTGGATAGGTGGTCGCCTTTGTACAAGATATCGTCATAAAGGTGGACCAGGTGTGACTCCAGAATATGTTGACGATATGGTAGTCAAATGAGAGTTGTTAATGAGTATTTTAAAAGGGCGTGGCCTTGCGTTCTATAGTGGTCGCTTTTTCGAGATATCGCCATAAAGGTGGACCATGGGTGTCCTATAATATGTTTGTACGATTGGTACAAATGAAAGGTGTTAATGATTACTTTTAAAAGGGAGTAATGCCTTATCATGGTGGCGGATATCTTCATATAGTTGGGTCCAGGGGTGCCCTAGAATTTGTTTGTACAATATGGGTATCAAATTAAGGTATTAATGAGGTTTTAAAGGGAGTGTGGCATTTGTATAGGTGTCGCCTTTTCGAGATGATCGCCGATAAAGTTGGACCATGGGTACTCCAGAAGATTTTGTACGATATGGGTATCACATGAAGTTGTATGAGTATTTTTAAAAGGGCGTGGGCCCTTTCGTTCTATAGGTGGTCGCTTTTTCGAGATATCGCCATAAAGTGGACCAGGGTGTCTCTAGAATTTTTGTACGATATGGTATCGAATGAAAGGGTTATATGAGTATTTAAAGGGCGTGGGCTTAGTTCTATAGGTGGACGCCTTTTCGAGATATCGCATAAAGGTGGAGTGCTCAGAACCTCAATACCAAATTTCATCAGAGACCTCAAATTTACTCAGTTATCGTGTTAACTGGACGACGGACATGGCTCAATAATCAACTTTAGATCCTGATGAGTGATATATGGAATCTATATCTATCTCGATTCCTTTATACCGTGTACAACCAACGTTATCAATCAAACTTATATACTCTGTTAGCTCTGCTGCACAACTGAGTATAAAAATTGAAAATATATTTCGAACGCCCTTTCCCCCACACGGCGTTTGCTGTGCTAACGCTGAGCTCTAACACCGCCATAAAGATAACATGAACCGCGCTAGCCCCTATTTTCGCCTTGAAGCGACCAAAACCTTTATGTATATCCTCATACAATAAAATACGCAAAAGATTTACAGGAAATTACCAAATAAGATACACTGTTATTTTCACGAACGCAAAGGATAAAAATACCTGCGTTGTTCTCCGCAAAGAGCAGTTAATGAAACATGTTGCGTTAACCGACATATATGTACATACGTATACGTACAATTCATCTCAGCCTTTCCAGCCATATCATGTGCAGCCTTTCGATGAAAGGTGTTGTCACGGATAAATTTCTTCGGGTGAAAATTTGTTATGGTTTCTTCTGATTTGTAATCCTGGCACAAATTCGAGTTTTTTTTAGATTCCATTTGACTAATTTGAGTAAATTTTCGGTGAAGATCATAAATTAAACCTTTACCATGTAAAATATCCCAAGTTATTTTGAAATGTTCAAATTTGATTTTGAGGATGGGCGTTTTCACATTTACCGACACCGACCCGACACGACACCGACACGACACCGGCACGAAACCGACACCGCCACGATTTTTTCAAAGTACTTACACATTATAACGACACGACACTATTTACAACACTGCTCATAAAATAACAAACATGTAACATATAAAAACAGTTTGTCGACGACGACACGAATGGAATGCTTGCTTCCCGCCAACATGTCGTTGCCGACAACGGCATAAAGCTGTCCTGTCGGCAAGTGTGAAAGCGTGCCCATATAATTATATGAATTTGTGTTCCCAATGTTGTCGTAGTCGGTGTCGTGTCGGCTAGTGTGAAAACGCCCGATGACAGCATCTATATCCAATGTTATTAAAATGAACCTTTTTTCGCACTCTCAGAGAGCAAGAAGTTTCATATCAGGTCACATTTAGCTTGAAGTACAAGCGAGAACTGATTCACCGCTTACTGTTTTGATGCTCAATGGGTGCGCTCACACGACATATAAGGCATGATTACATTCAACGAGGCGGCTACAGACCACGATCGCAAAGAAGCAAAGCTTGACGATAACCGTAGCCAAGCATTGACTACTTAATTACTTTGAAACAAAATTATTGTCAAACAAATTAAAATAAAAACGATTTTAACCGGTTTTATCTGCTATAAACTTCTCTTCCGGTTTTTACTCAGGCAACAAAAAAAAACGCCAATCTATATCGCTTGCCAAAAATTTAATTAGGTTTAATCTGGTGACAGTTGCATTCGTGATTTATTGTCGTGCTGATCTGTCGTGCCGAAAATAACCGCCCTCATTAGAGCATTTGTAAATATAATTTGACACGTGTCGCTATGTAGACGCTGTCGTGAATGTAATCAAGCCTATAAGATAACGCCGAACTTGCTAATGTCCGGTCGGCCCAAGAGATCCCCATGATAGTTGCGAGGAATATTATCAGTTGTGGTCAGATAATGTCTAACAGCCTTAGGTTAATATTAATTTCCCAAGAGTTTTAAGTGGCAGTGATCATTATTTGCTACATCAACTTCGTGGAAAAGGTCTACGAAAGTTAATTTGGTATAGTACCAACTAACTCGAGGTAAAACACTGTAAAGACTTATGAGATGGTTGCTAATTTTACACTATAACTTACGAATCGAAAAGCCAGGACCTGTTGCTATTATCGCGTATTCATCGGCATAGGAAACATTAGTAGCTTCGTCAGGTGAAGAAGGAGCTTCAGTGTGTAAAATCGAATATCTTCCTGGCCACACTAGAACGACAGTTGGAACTGCTAACTCAACGCTACTCAATAATAATCGCCACACTGTCTTCTACTTAAGTCTGGTAGTCTGTGACATGGAGAGGAGCAAATCACAGCAAAATTGCAGTTTTTTTGGTTAGAGAAATGAACCTCCAACAGGAAGAAACTACTCTAGAAACTTGCAAAATATGTTACCTTTTCATTCTGTGGAGATTTCTTATGGACATATGGGGCTTCTTTTACATTTTCATTCGATAGCAGCCATTAATCATATCTACAAATTACTTTTTGGGGACTCGGTTTCATCCTCTAGTACATAGTGAGCTATTAAACTTATGTCACTAAGTTATGTTGCTTTCTACAAAAAGGACTACCATGAGAGGTAACCCCGCTGAAGAACTAGTTTAACTTTCCTATACTCGCGCATTTGTCTCTGAGACCGACGAAACACATTTCGTAATTATTTTTATGCACGAAAATCTGGAGAAGTCGAGCTCTATGCTAGCTGCCGGATTCATGGCTTACTCCGTTTTAGTGCACGTTGTGCGTACGTGTTTTAGCATTTGGCCCCAATCGTCCGTGATACCGAAGCGAGTATGCCCTGATTGTTATGGTGAGGGTCAAAACTAAGCCAAACATAGATAAATTATATACTTTGTTTTTGGGTGATAGTATTAAATTTTATATTTATTATATTAAGAAGGTTTTCTCTTCTTCGCCCTTTTCTTTTGTTTGTAAAAGAAGAAAGTTCACAGATTTATTTTTTTGGTTTTCCCCCTATTAAAAAAAATTTACTAAGAAAAATATATATCAAATTTGAAAAAGATTGATTATTTTTTTTATGTAAATAAGAAACCCTGAAAGTTACTATGAGAATAGTTAAATAATGAAGTACTGTTTCCCATATA